>SSSI01009686.1:0-56702 GCA_004796505.1 Oryzaephilus surinamensis
TGGCGCCTAATATTTACCATTACATTTTATCTATATGTTTAATATAGTTTCTTATCTACAGCCAGGTGATTTAAAATTCAATTATAAAATGGATTTGATTGGCTGTAAATTAACAACATTATTATTATTATTCAGGTTACCTCAATATTTACTTAATTTTCTCTATGATTTCTTAATATGATGATAAGTCATACATAATATGAATAATAATTATTATATTTATCATATTTTATGTTTACATATTAATAAATTAATTTGATACATACATACTTTAATTTATCTATTAAAAAATGTAAATTATCAGTAAAAGTGTGTGATTTACTTTTAGTTGATAAAAGATTGTAGAAGATGAAGCATTGATATTAAAAATGACTGATAATAGCAACAAAAATGTAAGTAATGTGTTGTATAAATTGCTTGAAAACTTTTTTATTTTCAATATAAACATGTGTTTATTTATAATATAGGGGCAGAATTTCATTTCATTTCAAAAACACTTTTCTTTTCGACTAACTACTGAATTTAATTTAACTGTATACAAATATACGTAGTACCAACATAAATAAAAGAAAAAAGCTCATTCTTTTCACATATATAGTATACGAAACAATAAAAAGATGGGGTTATGCAAATACATATTTTTTTAATTGGACCCTTTATTATTTGAAAAATCAAACAAAGTGCGAAATAATTAATATCAAATCGTAAAATAAAAAACGGCAACTTGTACAAAAATCGCCTTCGAAAAATTCCCTCAACACTAAAGTGGGGGTGGTATACTAGTATGCCAAACAAACAAACATTAAATCATACGAAATTAAAACGATTCTATAAAATTGTTGGCCGACTGGAAAATATGCGCGATTTTTTTTTCTGTTCGCTGTTGTTTTGGACGCCAATAAATTTTCGTTTGTTATCGGTTTGGCTGTCACGGGCCCAATTTCAGACTTACTGTATTGTTTTTACAACGTGCTAATTTACGGGGTTGTTCGCCGTACGTACGTCGTAGACACACACACATACATACAAGTCACAGAAAACCATAGAGTCAGTCGGAACATGCAAAAACCGACCCCTTCTGAAATATAAGAGAGAGAGAGGTATCTATTTGAAATATTGGTTTATATTTATCATTTGGGCTGAAGGTTTTCCTGCCCCTTAAATTTCAAGCTGTTCGATTTGGGTTTTTTTCTGGTCTTTTTATTATATGGCAACGGATTAAAAACCCCCAACAACATCACGCCGGCGTTTTTTTTTTCCTAAATCGTGCAAAATTATCTTGGCTTATAAGAGGTCCGGAGAGCAATGAATACAACTTTTGGCCGACAAAAACTAATGAAAGAGATACAACAGATGTTCGCACAGTATTTATTTGATTACATTCGACGGTGTAATATTTTTAAGACTTTTAAATCATAAATGTAAATAAATATGACATGTTTTACAACTATTTTTAGTTTAAAATGGATCTTATTTCAACTGAACCATAATATAAATAATAATTAATTAAATGTGAATAAAAATTTAAGAAAACACGTGCGTATATTAAATCGAATCCATAATCAATGTTAATTTTTCATTGTAATCAATTCTTGGACTGAATATACTCGTACATGTATTGTACGAGGTAGAGAGCTTTTATGAAATATCGGAGAATAACTGGCTATAAGGGTGATTTTACCCTTCAAATTTAATCAATGCATCTATAGCACCTTACATACAAAGGGGTTCAGATTAATGTAATGTCTTCATATTGAAAACAATTGATTGGTTCTGAATTTACGTCACTAATAATACCAGCTTTCTCTAACATGTAGAAATTTAAATGATCATTTCATTTTACACTATATATATATATTTTACGCTAAAACTAATATATGTAATATAAATTTGAATATCGCTTTAGATATTAGGGATAATGATTTCAAGTCGTATCCTATTTATAATATGAATATTTTGCTTATTGATATCGATTCAAATTTTATATCCAAAACACTGCGTCAATAACTGTTTTTGTGCTTAGGTTTAATAATGGATTCATTATTAAACTAAAAAATCGTTTAATATTAAGTTAAAAGTATTTAACGGTTTTTTAGGCATATTTTCTTTTTTTAAAAAAGTGTTTACTCTGCTGTCATGACAACGACAGTCAACAAAAACAAAACAATAAAATTGATAAATAACAAAAATTGACTCACGTCAATGTTGCCACAGGATTTTCTTAAAATAAAAATAACTATTTTAAGATTCAAATAATTTTGTAAAATAAATTAAATAGTTTGTAAAATAATATACTATTATGCTCATAAAATCAATTCAACAAC
Source organism: Oryzaephilus surinamensis (assembly GCA_004796505.1). Classification (NCBI taxonomy): domain Eukaryota; kingdom Metazoa; phylum Arthropoda; class Insecta; order Coleoptera; family Silvanidae; genus Oryzaephilus; species Oryzaephilus surinamensis. The sequence continues at coordinate 2,325 of SSSI01009686.1, forward strand.
TGTTCGATAATTCATATTATCCAGAAAGATCGTCAATTGCATAAATAAATAAATGGAAATAGTGGTTACAATTGAAATTTATTTTTTTAATCATTGTTACAGATTAATCAACTGTTAGAAGAAGTTCAAAGGCTTCAAGGATGTCTAACGAAATTGCAGGAATCGTCTATGTCTCAAATAACTAGACTCGAAGAACAATTGGAACAAAAACGCCAACATATAGCCCGATTAGAAGGAAAATTAGATACACAGAAAGATTATGATGACTTAAAACGAGAATTGAGGTAAATATACATATGCATATGTTAAAAAATAAATAAAATCATATATTATCATTTGTTTGAGTTGTAATATTTTTCTATAGAAAATTATTAATTTAATCTAGATATCTAATACGACTTACAACCAATTAATAAAGCGTTCTTATTTTCTTATCTTATTTAATTAAGTATTGTAATTTATAATTTTATGGAAAACTTGTATACTTAATACGTTATAGGATTTTACAAAATATTTACCTACTCATTTTTTTTGTTAAATAATTGTTATAATTATTTATGATAAGTTTGATAAGCAATTTAAATAATAAAATTGTCATTTTTATTTGTTCAACAGCATTCTCAAGAGTGATTTAGCCAATAATCCAGAAGCTGGTAAAAATTTAGAATTACTATTGGAGAAAACGAAAAACTTACAACATAATAATGAAAATCATGAGAAAACAAGTACATCCGAGACTGAAGGTAAAAAATTTGACATTCAACCAATTATTTTATTGTTTCTATTACAAATTCAAGAATATCATCACATATAAATATTATATTAGATTGAGTTTGAAATTAGGCCATAACATTGGCATACATTTAAAAATTATACTATTGTTTTATACTTTTAAATGATATTATACTTCTGTGATAGAATCTAATGTCATAAACAATTTAATATTTTTTTACGAAATGTGAATGAAATATTTCAAACCTGATTTAATAATTTAGCATATTTTAAAAATCATAGTTTATTTATTATAAATTTATATTATTAACATGTTGTAATAGAAAAAAAAATATTTACAGTTGCTGTGGGCTTTTGTGAAAACGGTTTTTATATTGTTTTTACTTATTGTCTTGAACTTGTTGCGTCATCGCACATGAGAATTAGACGATTACAAAATTTTAAACTAGTTTCTGGTAAAATAATTAAAAATTGTTTTCATTATAATGCTTTTTTTATGATTGTATTATTTCTTTATAATAAATTATTGCGTATAATTATAATAGAAGGGGGACAGGAACACAAATCTAGAAACAAAAACATATTTCTGTCAATTAGTTTCCTATTATAGTTTCATGGCCATCTGGATATATAGAAGAAATTAATGTATTTCATCAAAAATTCATCCAAAGCCATCAAAATTTTTATTACTATTGTTTTAAATTCTCTAATAAGTCGCTTTTTTTATATTTATTTCACAGAATAGACGGGAAAACAGTATCAGTTCAAATGATCAAATAATGAATTTGATAGTTAGTTTCCTCCTTTTATAGTTGACTGCTTGTAATTTATATGAATCTTAATTAAAATGCGTATAATATTATATATACAGATTTATAATATGTATAATATAATTAGTATGTTCATGGAGAATTATGTTAATCATATTTTTTTGGGAATTACACTCAACTTTTATAACAATAAGAAGATATTATCACGTTTTTGCTTTTTATAATCTTGTTAACTCGTTCTGATTTTAATTTTGATATATTTTCTACAAAAAAAACGAGCACCTATTGTTAATTATTGTCGGTAAAATTATTTTCTTCCCAACATAAAATCGTATTGGAATTTTTCTAAACATAAAACATGACCTTTTTATAAATTACTTCATTAATATTACTTAAAAATAGAGTATAAATATTATACATTTTCCGACCATATTATACTAGAAATTGTAATTAAACGTAATAAATTAAAGTTTGTTTACGTTTTTTACAGTATATTTTAGTTTTCCGGAAATTATTAAGTTTTACTTTGTTATTGTTTAAAATATTTTGAAATTTACTTGAGCAACAATGTCGAAGTAAAAAATTTGCATATAATTTCAATATGAACAAATTTATCAAAATGATTATGTAAAATACATTTAAATGTATTAAGCACTATTCACTATATTCTAATATATAAAAGAACAAAAAATGTTACATTTAGTTTTGTGAATTGTACTTTAGCATTCAATGTTCATTGTATTCAGTTTACAACTGAAATACTGAAGGAATATTAATAATAATGAATAGATAGAACTATTTTTAATCGGTTCTCGTCAGTTCCCGTCTATAACTGATAAAATGTTGGTTGGTTGGCACTGAATACTGAAAAGATAGTTTTATAACAGATAATAATGACAACTTTATAGATTCACAATTCTTAAAACATTCAAGGAAACATTATCGCCAAATAGTCCCCCACGCCATATTTTAACTTTTAAATTTTTTATAGCCATTTTTAATTACACCATTAAAATTGTCTACAACTCTGACATTTTTATTAATTGTTTATGACATTGTGTATTATATTATATATTTGTTCTTTTAAAATAATTACACTTCTTCAATTTTATTACTAATACAATAATATTGCTTTTTCCCTTTCACAAAAATTAATTTTCTTGTACAATTTAAATGATTTTTATTGTTGATATACATATACAAAAATTCCTTTAATTTGTAACACTGTTTCCTTTTCCAGGGGTTGCAAATCATCAGGACGCACCCCCAACCCTATCTGTAACACCACCTAATCACCTTCCGCCCCCATTCCAAAACGTAGAACAATTTGGTAGCATATTAGGAGAAGAAATCGTCGCCAATTGGCGACGAAATCTTGACCAAATATCTAGAATAACTCCTAAATCACCATTAACAGATGTACCAGTAAAAGCCACAACACCGATGGCGGCTGATTCAACCGAAAAGAGTACAGCTTCAACACCCCAACCAGTAGACACCACCAGCCAACAATCACCAACCGAAACGACATTGGTGAATGGTAATCCAAAGAGTCCAGAAGACAACAATAATCATCATGTTAGCAACAACAACATTCCAATGAATGCTACAATTTGTGCAGTTAGTAATTTCTTAAGAAATGATGATTTAAAGAGTCCGTACCGGTTCGAAGAACATCACCGTTCACCGTTCCGATTCGCTGAAGATCTTGGAATGGCACCCGGTTCGATGGTTAGTCGATTAGGTGAGAGTTTGATACCAAAAGGTGATCCAATGGAGGCGAAACTACAAGAAATGTTACGCTACAATATGGACAAGTATGCATCGCAAAATTTGGACACTTTGCATATTGCCAGACGTGTTAGAGAATTGTTGTCAATACATAATATTGGACAAAGATTGTTTGCCAAATATATTTTGGGACTGTCTCAGGGAACTGTTTCGGAATTGTTGTCCAAACCGAAACCATGGGATAAATTAACGGAAAAGGGACGTGACAGTTATAGGAAAATGCATGCATGGGCATGTGATGAAAATGCTATTATGTTGCTAAAATCGCTCATACCAAAGAAAGGTAAATTATACTGATTTTTAATGCATTTTCTGCTTTTTTTTAATAATTTATTTTTAGTAGTTAGATTTATTTGACAATAATGAAATTAATTTAATTTAATGGTACCAATATTTTACAATTAAATTGAGTAAAAGTGGAACGCTATACTCTTTATATTGTATTATATTTAAAATTTACAGTAATAACAATAAAAATCCATAATCTATGTTTCGATTGTGAAGATAACTTTTATTTTAATTGCATATTGTTATATTATGCTTATATAAACAAGTATAAAGCTTAAATTAAATGGTATTTGGAGCAAAACGAAATTAAATTTTATAGTATATATATAAAAATATTCATACTTTGGCTAATTTTTAATATACCAGAATATTATAATAATAAATATCTGATAATAAATTATTTAATTTTTTTTTCGAGAATATAATAAGATTATAACTACATAAATTTATGGAGAGATTTAACAATGTATTTGGCATACATTTATGATTATAATTATTACTCTAGTACATTTGTATATATATACATATATATATATTTTTGAAATCCATGAGAATATTCAAAACAATAATATAATTGTTAAGAAATTAAAGATTTGGGTTAGGAATTTTGTCGCAATATATAATAAAATTGCATGCATGTATGTAAAAAATAAACTAAACAATGAAATTATACCTAATATGACAGTTGATAAAATAATAATCAAAAACAATTCACGATAATTAAGTTAATGCAAATAGTAAGTACAATATAATACTCAACCACATACTCCATTTGTTTAGATTACAATTTATATATTATGAATACATGTGTAAGTATGTGAAGAAATTGTTTTTATATTGTTATAAACAAATCTTAAATGGAAAATTGTCTACTAACAGACTATTGTTATTGCTAATATTAAAAACAAGAATTGTATAATTTCAATGTGGTATTTTTTTTTAAACATACATATATTTTTATTATTTCCAATGTAATAATTATTTTGATGATTCTTAAAACTGATTTATATTACATTATTATTGAAACAACCGGAAATGATTCACAATTTCAAAACCAATCTAAATTATTTTTAAACATGAATTTTAATAAATGCGGGGAGAGATAATTACACAACTATTAATTATTTTTGTCTACTAATGGTTTTACTTTTTTTTCGTTACACAGTTTTCCTTTAATAACAAAACGTGCTAAACACGTTTCCTCTTATAATTAACACAAAACATTCCTATTTTGTGCAATTAATTTACTAAAAAAATGGATAATCTATGTATACGCATGTAAGTAACATTGAGATAAAGCTTATTCGCAATGCTAACATTTTATAGTTAAATAATTGTTTGATTCTTTGAATTAATTCAACTTTTTTTCTGTACATCGTATAATTGGTTATTTTGTGCATTAAAAAATTAATAATTGCAATCGGTTGTGACTGACAGTTACGAAATGTATTCATAAAAAATGTTTCAAACGAATTGAATGATGATAAAAAAACAACAAAAATACCCACTGAATGCACTCAAATGACATTTTCAACATAAAAATAGAACCGAAATTCTGTGAAGTGTAATAATTGTGCATCATTTTAGAAACGTGAAACATTATAAATAGAAGAAAATATACAAAGATTCAATATATTTTATTATACACATTGTGTATATACGAGTAAAATGTACAAAGATTTGGAAGTTATCGCCTCATATCTAGTAGGATTAACGTCGCCATGCTATATATACATATATATAAAAGATTCATATATATAGTTGGTTGTTTTTTTCTCCGATTGTCCAGCAAAGATATTTTATTTCATTTGGGGTAAACAAAAGCGCGGAAGTCAATGCAAATAATTTACCTCTATCGAGTAAAAACTGTGCGGAGAGGGTTGTAGACAGTTTCACTGTTTTGTGTTAACTCTACACACAAACGTCTGTAGTTGTAAAACAAAAGATTCATAAATCTGGCCCCGTAATATACTTGTCTAAATTGCTAATTTTACCCTTTATGTTTCACTCTATAAATTTGGTAACATTTACACAAAGACAGTCGCTGTATACATATAGTATTTGTTGTATTAACGAACTATTTTTATGTTTCTTTTTTATTATATAAATGTAAATAGTTTAATGAAAAAAATAAAATAAACTTTGTTGGACAGTTTTCCTGTTTAAGGAAAAATATTTGAAAAGAATTCACTGAACCGACCATATAGCGACACCTGTTATACAACCTGTGAATGTGCATAAAAGCTCAAATGAACAAAATTTTCCGGATGTAAAAGCTTAACAACCATAACTTTGTCACAGTTTTTATAATTATATAGCTGTGTAAGAAATTTTTTTCTTATAAGAAATTGTAGAAACTTTTGAAATGTTTATAACTGGATATAATATAAAATTGATACTTGTGTGCAGTTAATAATTTGGGATTAAGTCTAAGTTAATGATACTAATGGAGAAATTTATATAATATATATATGTATGTATGTTCGTGTGGTTTCAATAAAAACAGTACTACTGTATGCTCATATTCCCATGAAGAAATAATTACATTTTGTAAAGATGTCATCTGATTTTTATTATTATATAAATATAGACATGTACAATGTAAAATGTTGGAAAACAAATATTAAATTGTCATCTTTTGCACATACATATATATGTATATGTGTATACAAGTCGCACGGTCTAAAAACCGTTAGTAATATTATCTGAGACAATAATTTTATTTTAATAACATCACAAAATAAAAGACTCAATCTCGTAAAGATAATGATATGAAATTATAACCAGTTACAATCGAAAATATCTCACAAAAATATTTTTAATAATACAGAAATCCATACGTAATTAACCTGTGGCTATATTATTATAATTACAATAACGAAAAAAAACACAAAATACTCGTTATATATATATATAATACCTATAAAATATCATATCTGTTGGTCATGTCACGCAAACACACCCAATCTGACCGCCTCGCACACAAATAATATCAAAAAGATTCACATCGATGTGTTCGTTTGTAGTGTTATTGCTTCATTTCTTACATTTTTTTTGTTTTCATGTACGTAAATACAATAAAGAAAATGCGACTAATGAGAAAAGCATAAAGCCACTTTCTTAAAAGGTCCACAAACCATAAATCTGATTAAAACCGTAAAATAATATTTATAAATATTTAACACAAACTAAAAGTGTCATTGAAGTGAATTTATAGTTTTGAAATTAATGGGCCAAATTAAAAAAGAATTCCCATGTACAAAAACAAAAGCAATTTTGAATACTATTTTAATGAACAAAATAGTTGGCACATCTGCCAACTTTTGAATCGTTTCTAATATGTCCGACTGTCGCATATAAAAGCAAATTTTCGGTTGCAAAATCGGGGTAGACAACAATCTTCTTCTCTCTTACCAAGTCAATGGTCCAAGACTAAAAGATTATAAACTGATTTTACTTTGTCTTGTTTTTTCTCTTTGTTTATGTACCAGTCGATACAACTTGAAAAGTATCAATTATATGCTCATAAACTGTAAACTTCTCTGACAAGAGATGTTAGTCCGTAATGAGAATATAATTGCATATGAAAATCATACAAATTAATAGTAATCAATTTTCTCATGTGGTCGTATAAAATATTATACATTATAATATATAAAACTTGTTTTTTTTTTGTATATCTACTTATTTAGTTTCCTCTCACAATAATTATTTTCTTCAATAAATTCCAGAAAAGTACATTTGATTGAAAATTCAACAACAGTGGGTTTTATTGCATTTTAAAAACGTTTATCTATATTAGTAATTTGAATATGCTGAATGTCTATTGATATGATTAATAAGTGGAAGATAACAGTTTTGCGTTTCATATTTACCGGAAACTAGACTGGTTGACCACAAACAAAGAAAAAAATATATTCATTTACTGACTCATGACCGAATTTAGTTCGAAAATTATTATTATAGGGAAGGAAGTTGAATTGATTTATCTGTGATTGTTTACATTATACATAAATATTCTAATCACATGTATGATTTATAAAAAAATATTTACCATAAATTACTAGTTATACTAAAAATTACGTATTTAAACGATCAATTATCCATTTCCAATAAAAAATGTTTTTGTATTAAGTGGGATTTTCGAAGTAATATTAAGTTGTAAAACAGTACAAAGCACGGTAGTTTGTTTCAATATAATATTGTTGCTGTGTAATATTGTATTTCACACAAATCGTATGGAAAATCGTTACAATACCAATGAAAATAAACTTTGTAGCTTTTCGTGGCCAACTTCGATTTCTATCAGGTAGAATTATAAAAAAGTTTTTACGGCATTTTTACACATGCAACACTTAACACGCAAGTGGTATGAATCAGTTTTGTTTAAATTATACTTTTATGCACGTTTACTATTTCTTTCACCTCTTAACAAATGCTACATAAAATCTCATTTTTTCCCTAATAACACTTTACATAAAATGATAAATTTCAAATAAATTTTATACTAGAGTAATTTGTACTTAATTAGAATTTTTTATAAGAAGAAAATTACCATAACAATATTGCTCATTTATATGAATTTTATAAATTAAAATATACATATATCTACTTATTCATATTTTATTAATTTGTTGTGCTGTGAATTAAAAAAGTATAATATTATTAAAAGAAGTAGTTGATTGATTGGTTTTTCTGTATTATTTTCGTAGACAAATATATGTTATAATTTTTCTTTTGTTTTATTGCTAATTCAGCTTTAGCAAAAAAACAACCAACAACAAATTAAAAGAATATTTTATTACTTTATCTTACAGACAGTTTTTCCTCAGGCAAAGAAACAGGGATACCCACATTTGGGCGACCTGAAAACGATCTAACTGAAGAACGACTTGCTCACATTTTAAACGAGGCCTCGCAATTTCAACAAATGAAAAACCATAACACCGAAGACACGCACAGTAACGAGGACTCCAAATCCCCTCACGGTTGCTCCAGTCCATTTTCCAAAGAATCATCGCTTAGTAAACGTCTTAAGAAGTACGAAAATGATGATATATCACAAGAAAAAGTTATGCGCATTTACCAAGAAGAGTTGGCCAAGTTGATGGGTAGGCGGATGGAGGATCTTAGAAATAACAGAGAAGGATTTCCAAGGTAAGTATTTTTATTAATTATAATCTTAGTTGATTGGTAAGATAAATTTTATGTTATTGTATTTTATTATAATGGAGAACGGCTGCTAAACTAATATAAAGCATGTTTTTGCCTCAATTATTTAGCGGTAACACGATGGATCGCACACAAGAAGAGATCCGTATGGCGATTGATGCATACCATAGAGATTTTGCCAAATTGAGTCAATCGCAACCAGGTCAAATGCCACCATTAGGACTACTAGCCCTTCAACAACAAGCCCTTGCCCAACTACAACAGCAGCAGCAACAACAACAGCAACAGACACCATCATCAAATGGTGGTGTTCAAGATCTATCGCTGCCCAAAGACAAAATCAAAGTGGCCAACGGACTAGAAGAAAAAGAAATTAAAGATGAGGAAGCTATGCGGCATTCGGGTAGTGCTTTCAGTTTAGTTCGACCAAAAATTGAACCGAATTCGCAAACTAGCGGTGGCTCAACGGCTTCCAGTCCATTAGGCAACACGATTTTACCACCAATGACGCCCACGGACGAGTTTCCCGGTTCAGCAGCGGCCAGTCCACTGCAAAGAATGGCTTCAATAACAAATTCGCTTATATCACAGCCACCATCTCAACCGCATCACACAACCACGCAACGGCCGTTAAAAGCCGTCCTACCTCCAATCACACAACAACAATTCGATTTATATAATAACTTGAATACGGAGGATATTGTTAAAAAAGTTAAAGAACAATTAAGTCAATATTCAATCAGTCAACGATTGTTTGGAGAAAGTGTATTAGGATTATCTCAAGGTTCTGTTAGTGATTTGTTAGCTAGACCGAAACCTTGGCATATGCTTACGCAAAAAGGACGTGAACCTTTTATTCGAATGAAAATGTTTCTAGAGGATGATAATGCCGTTCACAAATTAGTTGCCAGCCAGTACAAAATTGCACCAGAAAAACTAATGCGGACAGGAGGTTACGGTGGATGTAAGTTAAATGCAAAAATGCCATCTAATGTGAAAGCTTTCTAAATTTAACGTTTTTCTTGCAGCTTGCAGTACAGCAATGAACAAACCGATGCCTCCATCATCGAAAATGTTGTCTGATGCAGCTGGAATTATAAATAAAATGCAAGAAAATCAAAATTTTCCAACTTTACAATTGGGTCCACCACAAAGCCAAAACCCTCAACCGCCCCCACCACCAATGCTCCTTACACCACCAGGTATACCACCACATCATGCCATTAATATACAAAATCCTGAACATTTGAAAAAATCCAATCCTAGTTCACATGGCATTCCCCATTCCCCAATGTCCCAACATCAATCCTCCTTAAGAAATATGCATATGAGTCCAAGCGTCTATGAAATGGCCGCTTTAACACAGGACTTAGACACTCAAGTGATTACTACTAAAATTAAAGAAGCTTTATTGGCCAACAACATAGGACAAAAGGTACAATTTGAGACCGTTTTTTTTTCTCTTAAATAATTGTTTTAATTTTCTTTTTTACAGATTTTTGGTGAAGCTGTACTGGGTCTGTCGCAAGGATCAGTTAGTGAATTACTGTCCAAACCAAAACCATGGCACATGTTGAGCATAAAAGGTCGTGAACCGTTCATTCGTATGCAATTGTGGTTGAATGACGCCCACAACATTGATAGACTTCAAGCGCTTAAAAATGAACGACGTGAAGCGAACAAAAGAAGACGTTCATCTGGTCCTGGAGCGCACGACAACAGCTCCGACACCTCATCGAATGATACATCCGAATTCTATCATTCAAATTCACCTGGTCCTGGACCACCATCCGCCAAGAAACAAAGAGTACTATTTTCTGAAGAACAAAAAGAGGCCCTTCGTCTCGCTTTCGCCTTGGATCCGTATCCAAATGTGGCGACAATTGAATTTTTGGCTGGTGAATTGGGTTTATCTAGTAGAACAATTACAAATTGGTTCCATAATCATCGAATGCGTTTAAAACAACAAGTGCCGCATGGTATGGCGTCCGATATACCGCCGCGCGATCAAAGTGGCAACCAAGCACCATTTGACCCAGTTCAATTTAGACTGCTTCTAAACCAAAGATTATTAGATATATCAAAAGAACGAATGGGTCTCAGCGGTGTACCACTCCCATATCCACCATATTTAACGGCAAACACAAATTTGGCGGCATTAATTAGTCGCGGCTTGTTACCATCCACTGAAATGGATTTGTCTGCATTGAATAATGCCGTTAAAGAACAAATGAGTGGTCTGGATTTGTCAATGACTAGTTTGAAACGAGAACCAGGCGATTACGACGATGAGGACGATGTTGAGAGTAATGTTGGCTCAGAAGACTCCAACATGTCCGGTAGTTTGCATGGTGAAGTGAAAGTAGAACCAAAAGAAACACCTGTCCAAAATCAGGGTAGATCTTCGAGAAGGAAACCCGCAGCGCCTCAATGGGTCAATCCTGAATGGCAGGACGAAAAAGAGACTAAACAAACTGGAGACGAAGTAATAATAAATGGTGTTTGTGTTATGCAAACGGAAGATTATGGCAGACGGAATTCGGAAGAGACAGTTCGTGTTGAACCGACACCGGTAATGGACCGTTTCGAGGATGATCAAAGTGATTCGTCGTCAGTGAGTAACGATAATGAACAAAATGATAAAAATGAAACCAAGTGTGAGGAAACAGATCAAAATGTTGAAGAAGTCGAAAAAAGAGATGATAGTGAAACCAAAACGGTGAAACAAGAAAATGAAGATGAACGGTGGGATTATTAGGTTGGTTTTACTTAAAATGGATTATATATTAAAAATAGTGTTAAAAAATAATAATGGACAACTAGAGACTTCTATAAAAAATGAAGCGATTCAGTTGTTTTTGTTGTAAGATAATAAAGTGCAATCACGTAAAAAAATCGAAATTTACCCCAGTTATTTATTGTGATTTTTAAGTACTATTTACCAACTTTTTTTTGTTATTAAGATAATAATTATTTCTTGCCAGTACTATTGGCAGTATTTTTGTTCTCTTATTTTTTACAATTGTAATTATGTAGTTGATATAAGACTGTTACCATATGTTTATAATATATTTAGCCTTTTTTCGGCTAATTGCAAAGCAAAATGTTTTAAACATTGTGATATTTGCTTATTGTTCTTTTTTTTTTAATTTAAGAAATGTGCTTTCCAATTGATAAAACTACGAATGGCCAAAATCCAATGCGTGTAGAAACTTTTTTAATTATTGTTAAATTTAAATGGTAAGTCCAAAAATACAAAAAACAATAAGTTATTAATTAGGTGTTAATATATTTCGTACTATAGTAATTTCCAAAGTTTTTTTTTGTACATATACATACATAAATTTCAAAAAAGTACCTACCTGTTTTTAAACATTTTATTCTTATTATATTTTACATTTCCATTCACTCTTCAGTTTTCTAGTCTTTCATATGGGCATAAAACAGCTTTGAAATCATTTTCAACAATGGCCAGTACTGACGTTATTTAAAACAACGGCAACTTCTTTAAATGAAGTATATCAATGCTCTTCATTAATCGAATCATTTATTTATGTAACAATTATTATTAATTTCGTTGGTCCTTAAACAACTTTCACTTTAAGTTTTATTAATAAATCACATATTTTTTCCTTTCAATTTATTTATTTCGGCATAATTAATTTATTGTTTTTGGTTTAATTTAGATCTCAAATATTATATTGAAAGAAAAATATTGTTCGTACATAGCTTTAATTTCCAAATAACTAGAATAATGTTAAATGCATATCGGTATTTGTAAGTATTTAAAAAAAAAGATAAAGAGAAAATACGAATCCACCCAATAGCAAAGAATTTATATATTTGCCATGGTTTTAATTTATTTTTTGTTAATAAAAACAAAAACGATAAAATATAGCACATAAACTTGTAAAAAAAATTATTGTTGTTACAAAAATTAAATGCAGCAAAGTAAAAGACGAAAAAGTGCAATATTTTAGCGTATCCTTTAAAATAAATTTTTTAAAAAATGTATATTTTTGGCAATATACGAAAAAAATTGTGTATTCTTCCAATGTATTCAATGTAAAACAAAATCACATTGTAAAAAAAGTTAAAAAAATGAATACGTAAAATCTTGTCTCAAAATGAAATGGAGACATTAGCGAAATATGTATATTATGCACATTTTTAAATAAACTGCATGTAGTTTAGACTAGAAATTTTTTTGCCGTAGAGAAATTGAATATATTTTTTTTATTTCATGTTGTTTTTTCTTTGTTACAATATACTTTTTTTAAAATAAACTTTCCAAGTATCGAAACGAAAATCATACGTAAAAATAAACAGGTTTTATTTATTTTAAAAATAAAATAATGAAAATATATACATAATATAAAAAATTAATGGTACTGAAAGTTTGTTTTATTTTTTTAATAATTTTATATTATAGAAGAAAATCAATGCTTAGATCTTAGATCTGTTTTATTATTTTTTTTAATGTACATATTTATATCATATCATTCTTCCTTAAAATTTCTAAATTAAAAAAATCTCTGTATTAAATACACCTGTGGTTTTATTCTTACGTGGAACCTTACAAGCCAAAAAGCAGTTCATTCGAAAAATGTGCATCCCAAAATTTACATCAACGAACTCCAATCAAGACCATTTGAGGTATTAAAATGAGCCAATTAACATTACTATCTATTATTATTAACATTTGTGTACAATTTCATTTTTACATAATACATACATACTGTTTGAACTAGAAATTGTAAAATTATTTTATTCTATACAACACACGAAAAATCTGCAAAAGTAAGTATAATTTTGTTTAAGTAATTAATTTAAAAAAATATATAAATTCTAAAAAAAAAAACGGTTAGCATTTCGTAATGTTAAGTAAAAAATTTCTTTTAAGAAACAAATATACGTAATTATACACCTGTTTTAGGTTGACGTATATTAGAGAAAAGATTTTATTTTTATTTATTTTAAAATAAAAACATCAGACATCTATCGTTATCAACAATTGACTTTTTAATTTTTCTTTTTTAAATTTCAAGAATACAACTATATTTGAATAAACTGTGAACATTTTTCTTTTAATACACTTTATAAACAAAAAAAATTATCCACTGGAATTACATATTCATTAATAAGCAGTAAATAGTTTTCTTGTATGACAATTATTGTACGAACCATTCGTTTGAGCTATTTAACATTCAATTTTTAAAATCGTCAATAAAAATAATTACATTTACCACAATTTGTTTTGTTGAAACCATTCAGAACTAATGAATTATAACGAACAGTTCGCAATGTTTTTATCACATTTTTAACTGCTTTAACGACATATTGTTTCCTGGTTTTGTGTGAAAAACCGTCTTATCAATATTAGGTCGTTTCGCAACACTTCGTTTCTATTTAGGGATATATGAATGTGATAAAAAACGAAGTATATGCGAGAACCAACCAAAAATATCTAAAGTATGACTAGAGACAATTTTATATAATATATTATAATACAATATTGTCAACATGTTCCCCAATTCTAACTATATTTTAACAATTAGCTAAACATTTATTATACATTAGTACCAGTGAATTTTATTTATAGAAAAAAAATTGACAAAACGGTTCTTACACCACTAATAATGTGTGCAATTATAAATTCTATAAAGCAATACCTTTAGTTTCTGTTTTTTTAATTTATAATGTTTTTGCTAAAGTAAATTTAATTTTTCTTATATAAAATATAATTAATATTTGCTGAAAACTTATACAAAAAAAAATCAAAATAGAAAAAAATTACGTAAATCACAGTTATATTTTTTGTATGATACAATATAAAAATAAATAAACTGCTGTACAAAGTTCTTAAAAGTTTTATAAACCAGTTTTTTTTTTTTCATTAAACCTTACTTTAGCAATAATTTACCACAGATTTCCGATACTAGTATTTTTTCCGTTTAAAAAAAAGTTTTAAGTCACAACTACGTTTTAATTAAAAAATATCTAAGTTGAAGGAATGGGACACTGAAGAAAGATAATGACACACTACCATATAATAAAACCAAAACAAATTATTTTATTAAATTAAAGCGAAAAATATTATCTAAACTTTTTCATTATCTTCCTCATGGAACACTTTTGATGAATAATTTAATTTTTTTTCCTGCAGGCCAGAACTGCCCGAAAATAATATAATTTCACCAATGAGAAAAGAAAGAGAAATGGTAACTATAAAAATTTTCTATGTTAATTGCCACATGAATAAATGCATTAATTTACAATTAGTTAACATAATCATTAAATAGAATACTAAAAAAAGGACTTGTGTACTTATAATAAATTTGTTTATCGGACAGTTCAAATATATTGTAATGTACTTTTAGATATTAGAGTTGTTTTAAATAAAAATTTGCTAAACATTTTAACTTATTTGAATGGTATGTGGATATAGACTTAGTCCGATTCTGCTTTCATACCACGCACTTCGCCTTTTTGGCGTAAAGCTTCTAGTTCAAGTTTGGTTTTTTCTTCTATTGCTCGAATATCTTCCATTGTAAGGCCGTGCCAACGGTCAATCCAACAGAAAACTTGTCTAGAAATAAAAACGAAAAATAATCTCACATTTCTAAGAAAAATAAATGGAAAATTACCCACCTATGGAAATTAGTAAACAATCGTCTTTCCGACTTTTGAATAAAACTCTCTATCCTTGTCTAGAAAAGAACATACATATATTAGATTAGTACGTAATAAATTTATTTTTAAAACATTTTGTCATACCTGCAAGCCAAACCATTTAAATTCAACAGTGACTAATTTATAACATGTCATTACAGGATTTACTTTCTCTTTCCAATCAGGACCAACAAGTGGACCTCGTCCAGTTTTTTGTGATTTAAATTTGGTTGGATCTTCATCTTCTTTATAATCGCTTGCTGTTACTGGATCATTTGCAATATCTATATGGACGACTTCTCTTTGTTTTAATTTATCCGGTGGTAATTCATGCACCTAAAATAATTTTCCACTTTTTGTTAAAATTATTTCTGAAAATAATTTTAGAAAAATTTTCCTTTCAAATTATTACCCCAATATAATAAGTTAATAACTATGTAATAGACAAACAAAAAGCAAGCATCATTTAACAAACACCTTACATTATTACAAATACTTACATTATTCTGTTTACCAGTATCTGCAATATGCATACTTTCGATGCAAATAACAAAATTTTCTTTCATATAACCAGGATTCTGATTTTTTTTTCAAAATATATGAATGCATTTTTAGGCAATTATATATGTACAATGTACAACCAAACACCAAACCAAAAATGTATACAAATAATGATGAAGTTCAAATTTATGATTTATACAACGTATATACAAAGCATTTTCGTTTAACAATTTTTCCCAATACAACAACCATTATGAGATAAAACGATCACCAAATACCCAGAACAAAAAACAACGAAAATTAATAAATTTTTACTTACATTAGTTAAATTTCCTTTATCATTCACATGCATTGTTTCAATAACTAAACGAAATTTCTCTTTCATATAACCTGGATTCTGGAAATTAATTAATTTTAACGATATTTATTGTGATTTCAAATTCTAATTTATCTAGCCAACAAATAAATGTATTAACGTATTGTAAAAAAAAATGTTAAGTTCATACGTTTTTTAATGAATTATGTTAAGTGACAAAGTACAAGTTTACCCAACAAATTAATTTAATTGTAATTTTGCAATACTAAAAAATAGCTTACGTACAAAATATATACATAATTAAATAGAGAAATTGCGATAATTTCAAATTTTATTAAAAAAACACGTTTCCGTTCCCCAATTAAATAATTTTTATATTTACATTGCTATTTAAATCAATCTATTTTGATTAAAGAGTTTACTATGTAGTTTTAAAATAGTATTTTTATTAAGTTTATGTTTTTGTTGTTTGCTTAATCAAGATACTTTATTACTTTATTCATAGACTTTTTGTGATGAAAGATGTAAGCTTTTTTCAGTGAAATCTGAAAAATGTATATAAATTCCAACAAACAGTGATTATATGTACGTAAACAGAATCTTATCACAAACATATATACACACATAAAAATCTTCTCAGCAGTTTCAAAATTTTAAATTTGTTAAATCTAACATTTTTAATCTACTAATATTATTCATTTTTGAAACTATATCAACTGATAATTATTTCTTCCTGATAAGTCTAACTTATGTCTACGATTAATGATTACGTTTACATAAAAATGCGTATGGCCAATTTAAAATTCTATGAAACAAATCCAAAAGTACATCAAATTTTCGACTTTTGATTTTGTACTTTAAACGTAATTGCTTTAAAATATATTTTAAATAATAGTCTTGATTATTACGTAATACATATAATAAAAACTAGTTATAGTTGTAGCATGTAAATAGAAATTAAAAATACAAGGCAAAAAATTATGCCGATTTGAAATAAACTGAAGATAACATTGGAAATAAAGATAATGATAAAAACGTATAATTATATGAATATTAACTAAATCTAAGCATAATATGTATCTTTTTTAAAAAAATTAAAATTTGATAAGCTTAATAATGAAAAAATCTATTGTTTACTTTTAACAATAAAATGCTGAACAAATCATAATTTTAACGATTATATCAAAGTTAATGAATCAGTATTTAGATAATATTTACGTTTATTTTATGTGATGATACACGCTTTTATGCTTATAATATAAAAGTAGTAACTATTTTAAAATTATACCACCTACCGATATAACAGTTTTACAATATGGATAAGCGTTCCATGCTTCTTCATGAATTTCTAAACTGCCTTTGGGTGCTAGTAAACGAATAAATGCTGGCACTTTGCTAGCTAAATGGTAAATCTTGTACGTATACTGGCCAGAAGTGTATTTACCACCAAGAAGAGGGTAATTGTTGAATGGTTCATTTTTTAACACCTCAATACCTTCGCCGCCTCCAGTGTTGTCTTTTGATGCCTCAGCAACACTGAATAATTGACCTACTTGGTACTAAAACAGAATTCGGCGATTAACATAACCTGTACAATGTTTTTTGAGGCAATTTGAAATGTAGCAATAAATTACGTTGAATGTTAATTGCATATTTTTAACATTATATTATGGGTTTGTCGGAAAATTTAAGTTGTAATTATATTAATAACAACGTATTTTATTACATGCATTATTACCAAGTACTGTTTTTACACGTATAATTAGTTTTGGTGTATATAAAAAAATTTGCTTACCTCTTCAACAGTTAAGGGCAAAGTTACTCGGCTGAAATTAGAATAAAATAATTAAAATACGTCAATAAAAAAAGGTAACATTTAAGTACCAAATTCTAATGTATCAATGACAAATATTGAATTCAAGGTCTTTATAGGAAATCTAACATAAACCACTTAAAAACACAGATTTATCGTTATTGTAATAATACTATTTAATAATAAATCTTAAATTAATTTTTGTGTAACGCCCAGAATCATGATTCTTGTACACAAAATCGAAAAATTTTTGACACTTGTGTTTTAAGGTTGATTTTTTACTGACCCATTGTGGAAATTTCAATTGCATGTAAAATGAAAATTTACTTATTTCAATTTGCATTTTACGATCTTATAATCAAATTAATACTTACTATTCTTTTATTAACATCTTGATTAATTAACTATAGCAATAAATAGAACATGTGAACTTCTCTACTGAACAAATTATTCACTACTTCTAATATGTTAAATGGGTTGCATAAAGCGCAAGCTCAATGACGCAATTTTATGACGTCAATTCACAATTCCGGCTGAACTTTTTTACATAAACGTCATAAAACATACTGAACATTATTTATAAGATCAATAAATGTTATTATTCATAAGAAAGTTAAATTTACCTCTACAAATAAAAAGCTGAAGGGAAAGAATTCGCTCGTTATACTCATTCTGTGTAGTGTGCTTTATAAATTTATAAAAGTATAAAATTACAATGGTAGTTCTAAAAGTTAATAAAACCATAACTTGAACTACAAGTAGTTCCAAAGGGACACTCCAAGATATAAAGTTAAAAGGTAAACCTAATTGAAAATTGTTCAAGGTACATAAATAATAAGGTGCACCTAAAGAAAATAAAATGATTTTCACTTATTTTCTGAATAATTTAAAAAAATTAAAATCGTAAAAATACAAACAAAAATAATAAAAACAATTTGCTGAACTAGGAACTTTAATAAATAAGCGAAATAGACATAAAATGAAAAAAAAAACAAATTTTCTCATCAATATTATAATTATTATAACTAGCTTTATTAATATACAATATAAACAATAATTATACAGCCTTTCATTCTCACTAGAATCCCAATAAATCTTAAATCTTCTTATTTTCTGTAATAAACAAAATGTGAAAGTAACAGCATTCAAAATAAATGAAAAACAAATTAAAATGTACCTTCCGTCTGTTTCAGATGAAATTCCATATATTCCAGCTGTTGTTTGCGATGGGCTTCCATCAAAGCATTTAATTCAGCCTTTTGTCTATTTAGCATTTCTTCAAAAGTTTCCTCCTACACAGAAAAATTCAATATTAATAAAAATAAATTTTACACAAAATTTCAATTTTTCCATTTACAATGCATCCCATCGAGCTTCATAGACTTAAGAAACAAATTTTGACTCATACAAAAACGAGAAAATATACATATTCGAATATAGTTCTTTCGGGGACACAATGTAAAACATTAGAAACTACATTTTAATACAAATATACGACATATTAACAAGTAAAATTATTAAGCATTAAAGTGAAAATTAATAATGAAAACATTCTATCTATATGTTTGTATACACCTTCTCTAACAGCCCTTAGACAACTAATTAGTAAACATACAAGTGCAAAGCAAAGAATCACTAGTACAAATATTACAAGTTGAGGCTAAAATAGTAATTTGATTTGACTACAATAATTATAGGCGAGGCACCATCTAACTCATGTTCCCCATCAACTAATAAATATAGTTCGCCCCCAATTCTTTTTTTATATCTGAATCCTTACCGTCTTGATGAAATATCTTTCCAAATACTGATGTATTGGCACCACTGTTTGGCAATTTTTTCCTCCACAACAACATTTATAAATTACCTCTGGATGAGATGTAGTGTTTAATGTGTTACAAGAATTACTTAAGCTACTATTTACTGAATCACCATACAAATACCTATTTTTTAATCTATCTAATGGAATACTATCATTACTAAACTGTTTTTTAAATGAAAAACTACTTTGTCCGTGTATTGTGTGGTAAATATCGAATGGGTAATCAGTTTTTGGTTTAGGAACATCTTTAAACAAATTATGCATCGATAATGAATGTTTAACTTTTAATGATTGTTTCAATATATCACTGGGCATTGGATCTTTCTTTTTTGGACGCATTGTCATAAATAAATATTTTTGTCTAACATATTTCGTCGTTTTTTGATTATCCAAAATTACCGTATTCATTTTACGTTGACGCGTTTGTACATTAGAATGATAATTAAATTCAGTACTTGATTCTGGGTCAGTTTTTGAATCAACAAATACATTATCATCATCAATACTAATCGACTCTAAACTGTTATCTGAATTCATTTTTTTATAATACAAATCTTGATCAGTCAAATCCGGACAGGATTGATTCTTTTCACTAACTTTATTTAAAACCGGCAACAATTTACGATTTGATTCGTAATTAAGCAAGGCAAAAATATTTGGCAAGCTACTAGTTAAATTATCATCCTCTTCGGGGGGATGAATTACGATCGTGGGCTGTTGGCGGAACGTCTTCGATTGACGTCTACCAACTGATCTTCTACGCGGATTGTATCTTTTATTAATTGGTAAAATATTTTCAATTTGTTTCTTTAAATCAATATAAGATAATGATTTGGCTAAATGTAGTGTATGTGAAGTTGTGCAATTTGTATTAGTAGTGATGGCCAAGTTGTTATTATAACTAGATTGATGAACAGTGGTGCCAACAATGTTGGGTGCAACGATGTTGCGATCTGCATGCTGCTACAATTAAAAAATAATACTAAAAACTACCAACATAAAAAAAATTAATAAACACTAGACAAAATTATTTTTAATAACAAAAATGATAATGATAATAATCTACTGTTGATTTTTCCAAATCTTATTTGATATTCGATCCTAGCACACCTAATAAATCCACTTAAAATACATCTGCATTCACAACCAACGTTGACTTTTAAAGTATTTATATATTTAGTCAATTTCATTTCTATGTCCACCTCTATTAAATAATACTGCTATCTAATAAAGTGAAGTGTTTTAATGTCCCCGAATATAATTAAAAAAATACATGTTCGATTGCAGATGCATTTTAGTAAAATAATAATAATAAAGGTAGACAGCAGGGCACAACACATAAAATTAGTAAAAACTCCAACAACACAAAAACAAAACATTCGGTACTTACTTTTACTTTGGAGACTTCTTCCGATTCTACTTCATCTGAAAAATAAACCGCTTTTAAATCAAATCACTTCATTATAAGATCAACACAATTTTATTTAACAACTTCTCAATAATTTAACTTACTTTTAGGTAAAGACTGGACAAGTGTGGTTTTTAATGAGTCAAATGTTTTATTTATAACTTGTGTGTAGTCGTTCTCTTTTTTCGTTTCGTTTTTATCTCTTGAACTAGTAGTACTCTCCCTTCTGTCTGCATCCTTTTTATCTGGTATAATCAATTTACTTCGATCTGGTTCAGTAACAACACTCACTTTAAATCTGGACACCCGCCTTTCTTTTGGTTCAATACTTGTGTGAGGTGTAAGCTAAACAAACAACATGCAATATTAAAAACATATTTAAATTAGTTATACGATTTTATTTACTTGGGATTGTGTATTAGTTGCTGAAATGGAAGCAGTATTTTCTAAAGGTAATTTTAACTCTTTTTTGGCATCGTTTAGTTGATCGTGTGTATGATGAATTGTTGGATCGATTATAATTTCAGATCTTGAATTAATTCTTTTCAGTTGATCACTAAGTTCAGCTAATTGTTTCGTTTTCATATCAGTAAATTGTGGTGGTTCTGATTCCATAACTGGTGACAGAACTTCTGATGAAACATTTCCACTACACGGACCACTATTTGCTTCTAATTGAGATTTATTTAAATTGGAAGCATCTTGAATAATTTGCGGAAAATCTAACGATGTAACATTAGCTTGTGGGCTTGGCGGTGCCTAAAGAAAATTTACGAAATCATCACTTAAAAATTCAAAAAAAAAACAAAACCTACAGTATTTTGAGTTCTAGCCATAGATAATTTCTGTTGAAGACTTTGCAAATGAGCATCGTATTTAATGTCACCAACAGGAGTTGAAACTTGACTTCCCTTATTCGAATTATTACTAAAACAAAACAAAAAGAGGAAATATTAACTATTACAATTAAAACGTAGGCACAATTACCATTCAGAAATTTGTTTTAAATCTGGTGGAATCTTTTTAATTGCATAATTTTGTAATGTCTCATCAATGGAAACCGAATGTTGAAATTGTGTTGGTTGATTTATGTTCATCGATAAGTTTTGTACTGAAACCGAACTAGACATTTGTGGATGTGGTGGATAAACTGGTTGCTGATACACCACATTTGGTATATCCACTGGATTCATAATCATTTGAGGTGGTGACGTTATTGGTGGTTGTTGAGAAATTGTTTGTGGCTGGGTAACAACTGGCTGAGTTGGATAAACCGGTTGTACCGCAGTTGGATGGACAGTGGATGGCGGTGGAGCCGATTGATGGCCAACTTGAGGTGGTACATTGTTCACAATTGCATGTGGCTGATAAAGAGTAAAGAAAAACTATAGCTTTACTAATTCCATTATTTTTTTGTAAACACTTACTTGCATTTGTATGTCATGTTGCGGTGGCAATGGTGTTGTTATTGGCGTTACAATATGTTGCTGTTGAGTTGGCGGTACTGAAGATGGTATATGTTGAGTTTGTGGTACCACAGTTGGTATAGCTTGTGGTATTGGAACCGATGTCATTATGTTTTGTGAAATGTTAACTTGCGCTTGTGAAGCAGAAGCAGAAACAAACTGCGGTTGGGGAATATTTCCGAAAATTGGTTGAGCCGTACTGCTGGAAATTGTGGGTGGTACACTTGTTGGAGGTAATTGTGCTGGAACCACAACTGGCTGTGGCTGTGTCGAAACTACTTGCGTTGCTGGAGGCTGTTGAGGCTGTGGCGGTGGTTGTGATGCTGACGGCACAAAAGGAGCCGACTGTTGAGGTGTGCCAGTCTGCGGAGCTGGTGGTTGTTGAGGTGGGTATTGAATTGTTTTCTGAACGTTCACCTGCAACAAATCAAATGATTCAATGAAAGACAAATTTATACGAAAATTTATGACATAATTAACAAATAAATTACATGTAATAAATCACGAATATCTTTTTAGAAAACAATTTTTACATAACAAATTTTCTGGACTCAACAAAGACAAACTCATTCATTTAAAACTATTTTGTTGTATATTTTTGTTTTATAATTTTTGACAAAACGTTAAGTTTTCAAAATTTGAATTGATTGCTTGATTTTTGTAAAACTTACCTCAACAGTAGATGATAACTTTTTCATATCAGATTCCGATGTTTCCTTTTTATGTACCGGATGATTACTATGTTTTAAATTATCTAAACTAATTTTCAACTGTTCTAACGTATTAATCAATTCTGGACCACAAACTGTTGCCGATTCTTCTTTAGTTATGGCTGCTTCCTGCAAACTGCACACGCTCATTTTCTGTTCCGGCTTCTCCATTTCCAAATTCGTACGTGTTGATTCCAATGGTGCGGAAATCTTCCTTAACGGTTCCTGCCGTTTTATATCCTGCGGTATTGCCGACACAGTATCTAATGGATTTTCTGAACATTCCGATTGTGTATCACTACCAAATTCTTTATCTTTAGGTAAATCCAATTGTCCAGATAATACAGGACTAACTAAGAATCTTGATATTTTCCGTTGGGGTACACGAATATTGTCCATTGGTGGTTTATCTTCAGTTTTCTGTTCTTGCACATTAGATACTTTTTCTTCATCTTTTGTCTCTTCAACTTGTATTGGTATTATGCGTTCTTTTGATTCAACAGGATCAGATGTAGCGACAATATCTGCTTTAATATCTTCTGGTACGGCAATTGGTGCATCTTGTTTGTCAACTGACATCACAAAATTAACGATATTCACTTTTTGACCAGGTAAAAATTTCACATCTTTTTGTTTTAAGCTATTATTTAATTCAATTTTTAATAAATCTGGATTATCAATTGTATCGGCGACAATTACATCTGGTCGTGGCGTGGCTTCCTCAATATAATTCACATCAATTTCTTTTGGATCATCCACTTTTTTGATAGATTGTTGTTCAGTTACAGTAACACAACTATTATCAAGAGCATATGAAACGTTTGTTTGATCATCAAACTGAGCACGACTATTCAATATATATGTATGTTCCGGTGTATATTCACTGGCTGTACTAGTTTTACGTGAAACAGTTCCACTACTATTTAAACTTTCACGGCACCGTGTTTGATTCAATTTTTCTGCTATCGTAGTTTTTAAGCCTTGCATTGAAACATCAGCGGACATTGGAGGCTCGTTATAATTAGTTTTGATTAGTGTTTGGCCACTGCTCTCATCACGCTGTTGTACAAATAAATATCGAATTAATTTCTAAATTGATTTTAATTACATCGATAATTAATTAGCAAAAAAAGTGGACCATATTTAATTAATTAATTAAGTTTTTAATTGTAATAAATATAATCTTGTAAACAAGATTACAATAATAATTAATTAATTAATAACAAGTCAATAACTATTCAATTAAATACTTACTGATCGATGTCTTCTATGAGTTTTCTTATGAGAATGTCTCGTAAGAGATGCATGCCGAACCTTTTTGCAGCGTGCGCAAAATTTTTTCAGATAAAGATTTTTAACAGGAAATATAATTTCGGCAATGACTCATTTAACAACGCAAAGATAACGTAAATACGCAAAATATTTGCAACTCTTACCTTTTGGACATACGGTGTGGCTCCACAATCTGGAATTTGCGATGGATTCACTTTCAATTGATCAATCACTTCTTTTAAATGATCACTTAGTTGTTTATATGGCCCTTCTTTTAAAAGACCTTGTTTAATCATTCCCTCAATAATATCTGATGGGGTTGTATCTAAACGATTGAATTTGAAACTAATTGTTTTCTGTTTGCAACGCAACTGGCATTCAACTGTACCATCTGGATAGACATTTTCAACAATTAGTTGATGTTTAAATGAACCACGTTTAGAACGTCGTGGCTTTTCATCATTTGATGTTTCTTCGCTTAATTGTTCCGATGTAGAAACATCTAAATCGTCTTGTTGTTGTTGTTGTTGTTTCTGTTCAGCAGAAATTTGTTCAACTTGATTAGGATTCGGCATGTATACCTACGATAAAATAACCCAATAATATTATAAATATATATATTTACTACATAAAATAAACTTATTACTTGTTGGTGTGATTGCATCAAGTATTCCTGACTCATTTGATTTTCTCCAATTTGTGGAAAAACTGTTGTTGTAGTTGTAACATAATCCTGTGTAGACGCTGGCTGAGATATTGTAGACATTCTTCTATTTTCCAGTTGTTGCATTTCATATGTTGTCATTGGTGGTAAAGAAGTTGTTGATATTCTATGTTGATCTTTCACTTGTTGAAAATTTTGTTGTTGCAATTTTTGTTGTAATTCTTCAAAATTAATTGGTGGTATTTCTGTAGTAGACAAACGGTGTCCTAATTGTGATGGAAGTGGTGGCTGTTGAATTATTTCACTAATCGCCTCCGAAGTTGGTGGAATTTGTTGCTGAAATAATATAATTTTAGTAGTTTAATTTTTTTAATATTTTACTAACATTCATAATTTAATTGTTTTTCCACTTACTTGTGGTTGGGATGGTAGTTGTTGTTGTTGTTGTTGTGGCATCTGTTGCGTTTGTTCCGAATAACCACTTTGCGGTATAAATTGTTGTTGTTGTTGTGGTTGTATAAACTGTTGTTGTGATTGATCTGCATACGAATATTGCTGTTGAAAAACTGGATTTTGTTGTTCAACTGGAATATACTGTTGCGGTTGTTGTTGCTGCTGTTGTTGTGGATAATTTTGAACTGGATACGTAGTATTCTGTTGTGTTTGATAGTTCTGTTGTGGTGGTTGACCACAATTTTGTTGCTGTTGATAATTATCTTGTGGAATAGGCTGTTGTTGTTGTTGCGGTTGACTAGAAATTTGCGATTGGGCAATTGGTTGCGCCTGTGGTTGCTGTTGTTGAGGAACATATTGTTGTCCAATGTCTTGTTGTGACTGCTGTTGATTGTATGTTTGCTGAGGTTGTTGCTGGTAATTACTTTGTTGGTAAGTTTGTTGTTCAGTTTGTTGATAACTTTGCTGATTCTGGTAATTTGGTTGTTGGTAATTCTGTTGAGTTTGTGGATAGTTTTGGGTTTGTTGTTGAGAAAACGTTTGCTGATATTCTTGCGTATAAGTTGTTGATTGATAGTTTGATGGTGGCGGCTGTTGATAATTCGTATCGTGTTGTTGTTGAACGAACTCCTTCCTTAATGTCACCTCTTGCATATTCTGATTATGCATCTCTATCTGACTATCGACACTTAAACGATGTTCTGTTTGCGTTTGCCCAGGATGTAATAATTCCGGTTGTGAAACACTCGACATTTTATGCTGATTATCTTGTATTTGTAAGTATTCAGCCTGTTGTGGATGGCCTTCCATAACATAATTTTGTTGTACGAATTGTTGTTGTGGTGGAGCAGTTTGTTTATGAATAATTGGTTGTTGTTGTACCGGTTCCACAGATGTTTGCCTTTGCATAACTGGGGGCGGTGCCGTTGATTCGGTTTTCATTTGTTGTGACTGTTGATAAACAGCTTGTTGTTCGTTAATTATATTCTGTTGTTGTAATTGTTGTTGCTGCTGAGGATATTGATGAGTTTGTTGTGTCAATAAGTTATCAACAGTTTTCTGTTGTTGCTGCTGTTGTTGTTGTTGTTGTTGCGACGGTTGTGCTTGTTGCGTTTGTTGTTGATTATACTGTATTTGTTGATCCGTTTGTATGACCGACTGTCCCTGTGGATAATTTTGGGGCTGAGGTTGTTGTTGTGTTTGTGGTTGAGTGGATTGCTGTTGAGATGGCTGCTGTGCAAATTGTTGTTGTTGATGATAGTTTTGTTGGTTATCTTGTGGAGCTTGCTGTTGGTAATTTTGTACATTATGCTGCACATTTTGTTGACTTTGTGGTTGCTGCGCTGATGATTGTTGTGATTGAGACTGTTGTTGCTGCTGCTGCTGTTGTTGTTGTTGTTGTTGTTGTTGTTGTTGTTGTTGTTGCTGCTGCTGCTGTTGTTGTAAATATTGCTGGTATTGAAGTTGTTGAGCAAGTGCTTCTTGCTCTTTATTTCTCTGTTCACGTTGTTCACGTTCTTTATTTATTAATGTTATTTGTGTTTTCAGAAGTTGAGCCACAGTCTTTGCGTCATCTTCAAAGATAATGCCAGACTTTGCCTTTAAACGAAAATAAAATTCTATAGAATCTTAAATTAAAAGTTTAATAAAAATATATAAATTACCATTTCTTCTGCAATAGTATCGTATCGATCAGTCTCCATATCAAATTCAAATTGTATAGCTTCATTTTCTTTGTGTTTATTAGTTCTTTTCTTTGGATCAATAACACGCAATCTAAACACAATTTTCTTACTCTCTTGTGACACAACTTCAACTTTTAAACCAACGTCTTCTTCAAAGAAAGCATGTTGCAATAGATCTTTTACCTTTGGACGATCCTCTTTACGTGGACGAATACAATTTTCTATAACATCTTTCACTTCAGGATTTTGAACTTTTTCGAAACTAGCCGGTTTTACACCCTACCAAAAAGAATAAAGAATAAATACAGACACAAAAATATAAAACAGAAAGATTTCGTTACCGAAATAACTTTCTTATAAATTTGAGCCGGTCCTGTACATTCAGAATAAGGGTACTCGCTGGTAGCCATCTCTAACATGCACATACCAAAAGCATAAACATCTACACCTTCATCATAATGTTCTTCATACATTTCAGGTGCCATAAATTCCGGTGTACCAATCACAGATTTTGCAAAACTTCTATTTTTCAATGTAGCTAAGCCCAAATCACCAATTTTAACAGACCCTGTTGTACCAGTTATAAAAATATTGTCACATTTCAAATCTCTGTGGATAATTGGTGGTGAACGTGAATGTAAAAATGCTAATCCTTTTAAAATTTGTCTACACCATGATTTTAAAACTTTTGGATTAATTTTCTTAAATCTCCTCAAATATCTACAACAAATAATAATATTAATATTGATAATAATAATAAGAAATTATTGATATAAGCATACGTTTTTAATGTGCCACTGAGCATTAATTCAGTTACAAGTACAATGTTTTTCTTTTTCGGTCCTGGCGATTCCCAATAATTATAAAATCTTACAATATTTGGATGTTGTAGTTTTTTCAACATTTCCGCCTCTTCGCGAAAACGTTGACGTTCTGTTTTATTTAATTTTTTCTCTTGCAATTCACACCATGCCACTGCTACACCAGTTTGAGTATCTAAACCACGATAAACAGTCTTAAATGAACCACGTCCAATTTCTTCTTCATATTTGAAGAATCTACCATCCGGCGATACAGCTATTGGCTTGTACACATCATCATCATCTTCAACTTTACCTTTTAAACTTAAATTAACCACAACATCCGTATTATTGTCAACATTCTCATCATTTCTATGTAATTCGTCAATAGTTTGTTCTGTTATTTCTGTCATTTCAGTACTTTGGAATAAATTCTTCGGTATATTATACATTGGACCTACTTCTAATAATCTCTTATCATTTTGTAAATCGGTTTCATCTTCCGCATTTGAATCAGTTTCAATTGGTATCATACTGGTAACACCGCCATGCTTAACACTTTTTTCTTTCTTTTTACGTCCTTTTTGTTTCTCTGTTATTGTACGATCTACATTATCAGTTATTTCATTCATTATACGATTTATAACAATTTGTGAATCAGCCATTTCTGAACAAGATTCATGCAATTCTTCATAATCTTCTACAAAATTTTTCGCTTCTAATAAATTATCATCGGTTGATGGTGTTTGTACAATATTGGGTACATAGAATGGTTGCAATGTTTCACTAGTATTACATCGAATTCTAGTCTTATAATCAGACGTTAAACGTCCTAAATCTACACGGCCAGTTTTCTCTGTTGATTTTTCTAATTTTAATTGATTTTTTTGTATTATTTCAACTGCCATATCCAAAATGCCACTCAAAATATTTTCAACAATTGGCTCAATGTCTTTGCGTGCTAGCTTATCGGACCCTAAAAAAACAGGTAATTTTTTGTTTATACACTTCGTATATTGTCAGGTTTTGTTTTGAATTCAAGTACAAATTAGTACTTAATGTATAATTATTTATGTATATTCTAACAAACTAACCAATTCTGTTTAAAATTTGCAAATCATATAAATATTTTAGTTAAAAATTTTGTTGTGTCATTTATGAGTGGTTTTTCTTGATTTGACAATCAAGTATATCCACATCATAAAAAAGATTACTTAAAATAATACGACTGAAGAGTCTGAAAGACCAGGCGTCAGATATTTATTTTATTGCACTGTAATATTCTATATTTAAAAAAATTATTTTATGTATACTTATATTATATTTTCGTAAATATGTATATTACGTCCTATCTTTTTTGGAGATGTTTCAAAATAATTATAAACAGCTGACGAACTAAATTAATTATAATATTTAAAAACTTTTGGAAAATTATTAAAAGTTTTACAAACAAATTAAAGTATTATTAAATTTCAAAATATGTTTACCCAACTATAGCTGCCATCTAAATTCATAAGTGAGTCAAATTTATTTTACGTTATTTATCTGTTTCAGTAGGAAAATATTAATTATTTCAAAATTGTATGCTATAATTATGATAATAAAACTTACATATTAACGAAAATAACAAAAAAAAAACCGAGTATTCAACAAAATAAAGAATTTGAATACTAAATTCATTAGCTAAATGATTATTACTGTTATTGTACATACTTTCACAAGAATAATTCTAACAAAAACTTAATAGATTTATAAATATAAATATTCACTTTAAAAACAAAATTGCTTCTACGAAACTAATTGATAATCACTATCATATATGCAGTAAAATTTTAAAAGAGAAATTTTTTTGTTAATTGATGACTAAATTACAAAATGGTTAGTTTATCTTAAGATAAGAATTGAAGACAAACCGAAAGAAAGTTTCATAATAAAATCAATAATCTTTAAATTACTTGACGAACAATACTTTCAAACAATGTTTATAGACAAATAATAATAAATGTGTGCAAAACAAAAATCAATACTGTGTATAGAAACACCTTGGATAGCCCAAATTTAATTTAATTTAAAATTTGATGATTAATTTTATGTGTAAACCAGAAACGTGATATCACAAACCTCAAGTGTTCATAATAAAAAAAATTAAAAATTTATCACTAAACAGCAATAAAATTAATTTAGATTATAAAAAAAAACAATACCTTTTTTGTCATCAACCATATCGGGAAACAGCTGAATATTGTTGAATCTTTTTCGAAATGGTGCTAAATTTTCAATAATATTATCATATGGTATAGATGAACAACTGTGTGTTCTAATTTTTCTTTCAGGTTTTTCACCATCATCATCATCATTTGAAAATCTGGTAAATGTATATCTATTCAAACTGGTAGTTGTCGTTACAATTTTCGTAGTCTCTGTATCAGTTGTTACAGTTTTAACAGTAGTCATAATCTCTTTAGGTGGTGTTTGTGGCACATTATCGACATCTTTATTCATTTTATCACTGTTTACATTCGTTTGTGGATTATTCATATCTAGACTAGCCGTTGGTGTTTTCACTTTTTTAGTTTTCTTTTTTGTACCATTTGTTTTCGGTTTTAACTTCGTTTTTAATTTATTTGTTGGTGGTGTTTTAAATAAATCATCATTTTTATTAATTTCTTGTTGTTTTGATGTTTGACTTGTTGAATCTGATTGACGATCTATTGTTTGATAACCTTTACTATTGATGTTTGATATATCTGAGGGTGTTGTTGCCTGATCAATATATTCTAAATTTTCCAAATTGTCTATAGATGGTACAGTTTCAGATGATGCTACACTACCAATAATTGTAGGACGCCATCGACTGTCCTGAAATACAAAAAATCAATTCACGTAAATTCGTTTCTCGTTCCAACAATTTAAATGGTTCAATTACTGTATTTGAAGGAATTACAGAAGGTTGAGAACTTTTTACTGCAGGGGAGGAGGCCCCAGGAGCTAACAGTTCCTGTGTTGCCTCCTCCCCCAATTCACATGAATTTGACGAAGCGTTTGATGTACTCCTCTTATGACTGGAGCTCTTTGAAGAATGTCTAGTTAACGATTTCGTCCAAGCATGAAGACCTTTAGTACTGCTTTTACTATTTGTACTAGATTCGCTACCCTTACGAGGAATGGTCGAGCTATTAAATCTAAGAAGCCATCATATTAGAACTAAGCAACTGCTTTTTTTGATTAGAACTTACTGTTCCTGTTCAAATTTTGGGCACGATTGCCCCGTGATTCTACTTTTATCAGGGTGGCAAGCTTGACAACGGTTTATTCTTAAGGTTTGTGTTCCAGCCACATTTGCAGTATTGTTACCATTTTTTAAATAATTTGGATATCGTTTTATATCGCCAAGTTCCAGTCTGACTAAATAGTAATTACGAGTAACACAATTTATATACAAGACACTTATTACAAACTATTCATTTAAAGTAATAAATATATTATGGATATACATATATGATGAGTGTCTTCGTTTAATATTTAATAAAAAAATATATATTAATGATTAATGAAATCTCTTCAACTATAATAAAATAAAACTATCTAATAAACTTTTTTCTTTTCTGAAATAGCCAATTATTATTGTTCATCAGACAATCACTCATTTATGGAATTTCTAGTCGGTAAAAATCTGGAACAAAAAAAATGTTTATTTATAATCTAGTAAAAATAATTTGGTACGCCACTGCACAGATGTCAAAGATTCAATTATTATTTTTTTGTGACCATGAAATATTACGCTTTACATATAAAAAATTTACTTTTCTTATAGAAGAAAAAAGAATTAATGTACATGCCTTTCTAATACTATTCAAATAAAAATAAAATTTTTTAATTAGATATTTATAATAAATAAAATATAAATAAAACGTACACCACTATCTAATATCAAGGTCAAATTTAAATGCACTGATCACCAAAAATAGATACAATCATCGGAATACTTAAAAGCAATAAAACCAATATTAATTCTACTTATAATTACAGTTATATTAATTAAAAAACTCACATTTTTAAGCTAAAATTGACAACACCCTCATAAAAGACATTTACTTTGTAATGTTGGATAAGAGATGTCACTTGAATTTGACTTTTTGAAACAGGTTAGACAACAAAATAGTAACTAAATCCACTAAGGTTTATTCAAATTTTTGTTAAAAAATGACATTGACACATAACCTATAATATCTAAGATGTGATAAATTGAAAGCATTCATTTAAGGCTTTTTTCTTTTATTTTTTCGAGTCAACAGCACAATGAGACAGTATTATGTAGTGGAAAATGTTGAGTAATGAATTTTAATACAAACTCTACAACTACTAATTTCGTATCAACAACGGAACCGACGCCACCATTCAAGAATGATGATTATAAATATCTTGTTGCTCCTCTAGTTGTTATTGTTATTGTTTCTGTTCTCTCTATTATGGTGAATATAACAATGAATTAATTTTTTTAAAGATAATACATTCCTTTATAACATAGGTCTATTTAATGGCTAGAAGACGGCGTATGATCGATTTAAGACATCGATTGTTAAGTTTGTACGAATTTGACTCAAACGAAGAAGAATGGGAAACTTTAAATAGCTATGAAAACCCCACTTATACAAACGAATCCAATAACTCAACACTCTGTTAGAATTGTTTTTATTTTGTTGATTAGTATTAAAGCTGTTCTGTATGTACAAATATATATATATTTATTTTAAAATAAAGTTCTTACAAAGTTTAAGTTATGGTTTACATTGTAATTTATTTATTAGTCTTTCATGTAACGGTACATATTCATCCGTAAAGCTGTCATCACTTAAATTTTTGTATTCTTCAATTTTCTCTTGTAAATATTCATTTACATCATATTCTATTGTATTTTCATCACTTTCATTCTCTTTCATATTAAATGTTTTTTCAAATAAATCATCTTCTACTGGATTTGTAATGAAGAAACTGGATGCATTAGCTAGATGTTTTTCGACGGATTCTTCAGGAACATATTCATCTTTAAACTTTTTCAGATTATCTTTTATTAAACATGGTATATCTCGATTTATTATGTTATCCACAATTTCAGACAAATTATCATTATTCTCATCCTCAAAATCTGACATATCCAAATTGAAAGAACAATTTTTAGTATTTTTCATAGGTGTTGAAGAAGTAACAGTATTTTTTAATAGAAATTTATCGATAGTTTGTAAATTCTTTTTAGCATCTTTTAGGTTTATTTTACTGAAACTGTCTTCTAATATTTCTAATTCTTCAGTCAGCTGGTTTTTCGTCTTTCTTGGCTTACGAATTTTCTTTATTACTGGTTCAGAAGTATTCAGTAAATTTCCAGCATTTTCCTTATTACTATCCTTTTTGGTTTTTCTTTTCGACGGTTTCAACTTTGACTTCGTAAAAGATTCCACTAATTCAGGATAAGCTTTCTCTACTAAGTGTTGAGGCTCTATGGTAGACCAAAGTTTCAATAAATCAACATTTTCCAACTGTTCTTTAGGAATTAGATTATTAAAATAGTTTTTGTCATCATTCCAAACTATCTCGTAACTACGAACTCCTTTGGGATTTCTAATTTTTTTTATATAATTAGGATATAAAATTCCTGATAAAGATTCTTTAATACTATTATAATTTAATAATTGCCACCTTGTTAAAATTGGTAAAAACTTTTCAAAACTGTAAATTTCCTCCCATTGTAAATGATTTGTAGTGAATTTCTAAAATAAACACATCAAAATGACTAATTAATTTATTTACAGATTTCACTTACAACAAAATTAACCATATCGGGTTTTCTCCACTTTAAATTCAGTTCAGACACATTATCTTTCCTTACAAGATACTCATTCATTACTTCCTCATTTGGAAAATGTTGATCTTGTAATGCTTTACTTCGAATTGATAATTCGTTTTTAATACTTAAACGTTCTTCTTTAAATTTATTAGAATCACAACCTTTCATTGTATGGCACAAATTACAACCATTTCTAGTATGGGTTTGAACTTTTCCAAAATGTCCACAGGACGTACAAATGGTTTTATCATTTAATTTCCTTTCTAGATTTCGATAGTGTTCATTATCGCTTATCCAAGAACGGATACGTTCAATAGCTTCATTTTCGCTAATTTTATCAAACAGTTTCATTACTGAATCTTTACCCACACCATAAACCCCATCATTGTAATCGCTTCCACAAAGCAGAGCTAAAACAATGATCTTATTCCTACCAAAGTCTGAAAATCACTTGTTATAAAATGGAAAATTAATTGAGCAGTTCGCAATTGTAACCTAATTTCGAAAGAACTTGATTTATATCATAAATATCTACAGCTCCACCACTTGCAGCGTAAGCACCTTGCTGAGAAATCGAAAAATTTCGATAAACTACCTTCGCACCATAGGCAAAACAGTCGGAATCTTGGCTAATAATTCCATCTACTAACTAATCAATATTAGTTATATTATTTAAATTATTTTATATAATATCCTACTCCATCTTCATTTAAATAAGCACATAATGATTCAGCTTCTCCGTTTCCTTTTACACATGCTAAGCCCATAAAACGTAGCATTTCTTGACACTGTTTTAGTACATGATGAAATCTCGTACGATCTTTTCCTGTTTTTACTTTACCGTCTTTTGGCTTAGCACCTTTGAATTGTAACTGATTCCGAGCTGCTATTGTATCGAATTTAAGTTCAGGCGCTTTTCCTTCAAGCACAAATACTGGACTGACTTCCATTAGCAATAAATAACATGTACGGAAGTAGAGGTTTCTAAAATTGCTTTATAATTCTCATATTTATTACAAAACAACAATTCTTCTAACCTTAAATACATTTTGGGTTGTACTTGATACTCTGTTATATTTTGGGCCTCACAAATCCAACCCGACAAATCTACAGCTACTGTTTTTCCTTGTAATTCAAATAGAGGCTTACGGTCGCAAAATGGACCTAAAATTGTCCATAAATGTTTAATTCCCATTTCGTAAATATTTAACGTTCGTTCGTTTTAAACAATTTCAATTTTAGTTGACTAACTTCACTCCAATAAAAGATAACCTATAATTATTTAAATTTTTTGTTTTTCTTTTCAAAACTTTATCATATGATTATTTTGATTTTTAATGGATTAAACATATTTAAAACAATCTAATACTAATGATCTTAGTTCAGTATATCTAAGTTAAAAGGACGATTTGAATTAAACAGTGTTCCAGTTTACTAATTTAGATAAAGATTTGTTTAATCTATGTACGGAATCTATTGAAAATTTAATTGATTGTTGTATTTAGTTTTATTTCTTTTTTCATAGAAAACGTTTTAAATATCGTGGGAAGTCCCTTGGAAAACTATAAGGTTTACCGCACATTCAACATTCAGAACTTACTATTAATTCCCAAATATAATATTTACAAGATTTAAACAAATAATTTTTTATTAATTCATTTGATAAATTTACACATTCAGACATACATATAATGGAGAATCCTTTAAATATTCCAGTAAAATTGTTTTAAAGTGAGAGGCCACATTTATGTAATAATTCTGGTAAAAGGTTTGGAAGAAGGAACCATTTTACTAATTTATATGTACATAATTTCAAAGATAGAAACATTTTAAAAGATCACGAAAATATTTATTTAAGTAGGTAAATATATATTAATTTTATAGAAGGCACATATTTTGCAATTTATGTATTTAACTTTTCTTTTTCATACTAAAAGAAATATCACTGTAATACCTAAATGTTTATACAGGATACAGGTGAACAAAATAGGAAAGCCTATACCTACATTTTATACCATAGAAAGATTGTGTCCCTTTCAACAAAAAATAGTAAATTCGTATTTGAATTCAATAAACTATTTTTATGATAGAATTTCCTCTCTTTCCAATAAATAATAAACAATCGTTTTTTTAATAGCCAATAAGAGTTTTTGTTTACTTTATTTCAAATAGAATCCAACAATTTTTAAGATGATATTATATTTTAATCTATTTTTCACGCTCTTATCATTTACGGTCAGATGTAGGTATACTGACATTATTTTGGGAAAGTGTGAATAAAGTTTAAATTTAATCATAATCATATACACTCTTATCGCATGCTTCCATGCCAGTTTCCAATTCTGACAACAAGCAACTTGAAGAGCCATATTAAATTTCCGGAAGATCTTTTGCAACTTTTATGTTAAGAGTAAACCAATATTGATTTTGGTAAGATATTTCAAAATCCACTTAAAGTCAATTTTAAGAAACATTGAATTTTCTCCGACTACATCAAATACTGGTGTAAGAACATGATTGTGTTACAACTTTCAAACATACTCATTGCAATAAAATAAATGAAGAATTGATGTACATACCAAGCAATATTTTAAATAACATTTTTTAGAAGAAAACAGACTCTTTCGCAATGGTAATATTTAGATCACATTAAGCTCAAAACAGTTTTTGTACCACCTTTAATATCATCATAAAAAAATTACTGTTTATAAAATTTTAATTCGACTTTCATCATTTCCAGGCGTGATAAATAATTATATAAATTGCAACAACGTAACATTCTGCAATCTCGTAAAATAATTTAATGAATTTTTTCTCTTTTCTTTTACCACATCATTTTCATGCATACAGAAATATGTAATATAACATAATAGAGTGTTGTGTGGGTGTTTTCCTTTTGTAATGCTCTAATAAAAACAAACACTGTCTACTATAGCAAGACATAGCAAGTATATCCTGAAAATAGAGACGTCACTTCTGTGACGCCATTATGGCTGGACGTCGTGGCGCCTACAACAAAGAATCATACCAATGAATATATCTGTTTTTGACCTTACCCCAAAAACCAGAACAGTACAAATACAGAATGAACAGAATCGTAAAATATGTGGAAGAAAGGACGACATTGTTGCGGATTTAAATTTTTGAAAGTGTGCGATCATCATTTCCACTTCTGTGTTTGAAAGAATTGATTCTTTTTTTGTAGAAAAGAACGCTTAATTTTCAAAATTCAATAATAATTTACAATTGTATTTCATAAAATTGTTTATTCATTAAAGAAATATGAATAACAAAAAATTTATTGTTATAATTCTGCATCCTATTATTCAATAAACGAAGAATACCAACTTTCGAACAAAGTTCTTTTAATTTATGTATATTATTTCTAGATTACATAATGTGAATGTATTTATACTTCACTTGTTAATAATTATTAAAATTATTTATTTAATTCCCATGCAGATTTACATGAATTATTATTCATAATAAAAATTTGTTTACACAGAATTAATTTGTGAATAGAATTTTTTATTTTTTATATGAGTAAACTAGTTCATTGACTAAAATTAATCCATAAATTACAATAGAAAATAGTTCTTTATTCTTTATTGCTGTAATCTATCTATCGTATATAGTTAATGTGTAATAATTTTCTTGAATTTATGACCAAAGGCTCTTCAATGGCACTTTTACGATATATAAAAATCTTTTTCAATATATCGCCCACATTACTGCAACAGGGATGAGTAGTATTTCATGAAGAACTGAAAACTACCCCTCACTGCGACGCCGTCACCCTCGACACAACTGCGGAATATAAAACGCCGAATTTTCCCAACTATCTATTAGTTCTTCAGTTATATTTTTCAAGCTTCAACACTGTTATTATTTAAAGAAAAACTGATCGATTATTTATTTTGTTGTAGTGTTATATTTTTGAGAATTAGTTTTACCTTTAATGTAAGTATATTCGATATTTAATGATATTTATAAATTAACGTACATTTTATCCAAATTAAATTACTTATTTATTCCGTTTAGCAAATGATAAATTGGCATTTAAACAAAAGTTTATTGTAATTGGTAAGGATTAGATGGAAAGCATTTTAATTCAAAATTAGATTAGATTAGATGCACTTTCAAAATAATCATCCCGACGAATTTGGGTCAAATTGTGTAATTTTATGCAATTCCCTTGATGATAAATTCAATTTTTGTTATTCCATTGCAAAATATAATGTTTATTAACAGTATTAAAGTGTATATTCATTGTTACCTTTCAATTCCAGATCAGTTAAAATGTTCGGCAGAAGCGTAACTTTTACCATTCTTTTCATCACATTCGCAATTTTCATTTTAGACAGATATAATGCGGAAGCACGTTACCTTCCAACGCGTTCCAATAATGAACGAATTGAGAAACTCAGAGAACTTCTAAAAGAAGTGAGTAAAATCTTTAAGGTATAAATTTTTCTATCTTTAAAGTATTTTTAAATAATTCTTCCCAACACTATTTTAAATAAAAATACTTTTCCTCTTCAAAGATGAAAACAATTTTTATATAAGCTTTCTTATATTGTTTTATATTTGATATTTTATAACAAATATGGAGCATAATAAACATGAAGAAAGTATAATGGCTGATGTGCGGTCGTGATTCAATTAATTCATTGGACAATTATTGTTTCTTCTATATGAATAGTGAAGGAGGATGTGTCGACATCCACTTTCACTTGTTCTTCTTCCAGACAAGGCCTTCTCGTTGATCTAATTATTACTGACTGCATAATATGTAAATGATTAGATCAATACATGGAATGCACATTTCCTTTATGCATTTATAAAAAAGTAAAACCGGTATCATGAATATTCAAATATTGTTTTCAAGCTCAAGTGTGGCTTTTTCTTTCTTCATCTCGAAACCACAAAACCGCCTAATTATCGTCAGTTACGTAACTGGACCATCTTTTCATAATAAATATGTCAACTTTCCCTAACGTTGAACTTGAAATATTTTTGTAACCCATTAAAGAGAAAGTTTTGTTACAAAGAGTATTATTATAGATACACCAATAGCGGGATCCTGAAAGGCACTTTGATTTTTTCTATTTCAATTTTATAACTAAGTAATATTTATAGTGTTATTAAAGTTACATTAAAACGATTAGATTCTTCATTTTATTTCTTAATTCTATACTATACTGTTTATAAAATCGTTTATGGTTTATGAACATTTCATTTTTCATCTTAATAATTTTTAAAACAAATTAAACTAATTAAATAGATATGTAATTTAATCTGTTTTTTGTTTCACAATTATTTTAGTTATTGGAAAGTGAGTTGGAAAAAGAAGAAATGAGTGATATACCAAGATGGCATCCTGAATCAAAATTATTTTATAAAAGAGAAGCAACATCATTACAGTAACAAGATGTCTCAACTAATAATATTACGACCCATTGCAATGATATATGGCCAACGATTTAACGAAACTATTTTTCTCTGTGTATAAAAAAATTTTCTATTACAAAAAAAAACTAGATAGATCAGTGGATTTTCAAAGTAACCTGTTTTTAAACAAATGGCAATAATGTATAAATTGACAAATTGAAAAAATAATTTATATTGTAGTTATTTATTTAAAATTATGTACTACCTAGAGCATAGAAAAAGTGCAGGATTTAAAAAATAATATAGAGTAAAGTTATATTAAGCATTTATACATAATATATGACTATAGGTATATTTATTATATTTGTAGAGAAGAATGTGAAGTTACATGGATAGATAAATATACGTATGTATTTAGATAAAATTGGTTTCTGTTGCAAATTTGTTAATGTGCATAATATTAAAATAGGGATTATATTCAATACTAAGCAAATGTATTTAAAAACGTTATTGTATTTCCTGTAAACACATTATGTCATTTTCAATAAGGAAATGTCCCCAAAAATTATCTTTCAATTTGTCAATATGAAAATTTGTCTAAAAAATGTTTTCAATTTAAATTAAGCAATATTTTAAATTTTAATAATGAAAACGTTATATGTGATTAAAGTCGTACTTATAATTACTATTTTGAATGTGTCTTATGAAACCAAATTAATTTATAAAATATTATAAAGAATGCATGATGGAAATAAAGAATATATTCATCAATATATATTCCATGTTGTCTTTTATTTAAATATTTTCAATAAACCTGTAAGGGAACTGCATTTTTACCTGAAATTTAAACAATATTACTTTAAATTCTAAAAGTATAAGTCAACCTAATCAAAGCGGCAATTTAAAATCGATTTGTTGTACTAAAATTCATACCTGGAATACAATATTTGAATATTTTCGAGTTTAGTTGTGTTGAAAATTTTATGAAGTTTAGATGTACAATATTATAATTCATTAATAATGGGAAAACTTTATGTAAGTGCTTTTAGTTTGCATTTATAGTTGTAGTTTTGAATTAAATTTGTAAATCGTATTAAAACTTGATAATTTATTTCTATGATGAAAACTTTTTAAAACTTTAAAATGAATCTTTGTTAAAAGATGTGTAATTTCTTAATACGTACAAATAAATAGAGTCGTAAGTCAATATTTAACATTAATTTATAACAAAGCAAATAGAAAATTAAATAAATTGTAAATATAATAAGTATAATTAAATACAAGTATAATAATTAAAGTAGCCTCAATTTCACACGATGGAATAATTTTTAAGTTCAATTTTACCTATAATTACAGAATACTATCAAAAGTGTTTACATATCAATAAAAACTTTAAATCAATTTAGATCATTAATAAATATTTAAAAAAATATTATAATAATATTAATAATGGAAAATATAATTGCATATAAATATAAAACACCTTTCTAGACATACGGAAATATTTTATTTAACAATAATACTCGTAGAGCACGTCCATTTTATTATCTAATCATCAGTAAAGTAATAAAATTTATATAAGCTTATAAGCCCTTTTCTATATAAGAAAATAAGCCCACCGACTTATTTTCACTTTATTTTATTACTTTGCAAACTTAACAGCTAGGCCTAAGAAATAATTGAACAAAACCAAAAAGTTTTTATGAAAGTGTAGGTACATATTTTTATGCATAAATGCGGTTTTGTGTAAATTTAAAACACAATTACATTGTTTTGTTCTCATTTCATTAATACAATCACATTAAAATTTTAATTCTCCGACACATCATATATAATAATTTCGCAAGTAAAAAGTATTTTATGCTGCAGAAAAATCTAAATATGTACTATTCATGAAAGATGTTTTCAAAAAGATTTTTGTAATTAATATCATACCTCATAAATATTTCATAATAACAAATTATGTTGTCACTGTTTTGTTATATCTGGGAATATTTTTCTTTATTTACAGATACATATATTACTTTCTGTAACATTGTTATTATCCATTAGAGGGAGTAATAGCACTAAATCCATAAGAAAACGAACAATATTCCATAAAAATCCAATTTTCCAAAGAGTGTTCAACAGAGGTCCTTCAGAAAGTTTATCTTCCGCATTTTTCGGTCACAATTCAGGCGAAAATGAAGAATTTAATGTGTTTCGAATAGAATCAGGTCACAATTTCGGTGCAAGTGAAGAGGAAAATGGAATTTTTACTCTTCATTTTGTGGAAAATGAAAGTAGTGAAGAAGGTAATTCAAAAAATAAACCAAAAAAGCATAATATACATTTTATTTAAAATTAGATTCCGAAGAAGAGGATGCTGGTCAAAATAGGGGTGGTTTTAGAGGTCTTCCACAGTTTGAAAGAGATTCAAATTTTCATCCACAAATAATTACGCATAATTCAGACCCAGAAACCCATACAACTGAAATTGATAGCCAAACAGGCAGCATTTACAACGGATTTAGTATTCTGCCACATTATGTTAAATTGGAAAACTTCCATTCTGGTCACGTTCATCACTTCCAACAACCAACAAATGTTCCCATTTTCACTAACCAACCAGACGTTGTTCAAAATTCTAAAAAAATTATTGACTTTTTGCCCCAACATGAAAAAGTAACCAATTTTAATTCTGAACAAGAACCATTTACATCTGCTATTAACGTAGATGTAACAACACAAACTTCTATTCCGCAATCTGCAATGGAAGTGAAGGAAACAATGTCACCAGTTTATGAAGGATTTAAATTATTACCAATGTTTGACATCTGGAATCAGTTCAATACTAATTTATTTGATACTGTGAATGTTAAACCGGTTATTGAGACAAAATTTAAAGAAGTTGATGGCTCTAAATTCGTTCAATCAACACTTACAACAATGGACAGCATGCCAAAAAATGAAAACATTACAATCGTGAATTATAATGGGTTTAAATTATTGCCTTCGTACAATCCCATAACTAATTTTAAGTCTAATTTCAATGCAGTCGTAGTTCCAGTTGAAGAAGTAATTAATAACAGTGCGAAAGCAGAAGAAAATATTCAAAATATGCCAAAATTGGACAATATTGAAAATGATAGAATTGTACAATATACTGGATTTAAATTATTACCAACATTTGATAGTTATAATTCATTTTTATCACAAAAATCGTTCAAAAATCCCGTGGAAATTGTACAAGTGCCAGAAACTGTACAAAAATTCATGAACATTGATTCCAAACCAAATGTTACAGAACAAAATGTGAATTACAACGGTTTTAAATTACTGCCTGGTTTTAATCCAGCACAACAATTTGATTCAGTTGCCCCCATAATAATAAATCAAACCCCTGAAGGAAGTCCCATCATAGAAGAAAAGTTTGCCAATGAACCTGAAACAGTCTTTAATGGACAGCCATCATTTTCGAATCCAAGCCAGCGATTTCAACCCAGCCCAGCAAAAGTTAACGATGTGTCTGGGGTCTCATCAACACCTGTTCAGCACACATTTCGCACTTTAGGCGTCAAAGTGGAACCAATATCGTCCACAGCTTCCGCACAAACAACACAATCTGCACATATTAGGCCAAATGGCCATAACAGCGGTAGGAAAGTGCTAGTGAAAGTGAGAAAATTAAGTAAAGAGTCATCGGGCACACCTATAACTCTAGAACGATTTAAAATACCACCAAAACATTTTCCAGAAGAACAAAGTATCAGATTACCAATTGTGTTTCGTAAAGATGAATTGAAACCGATGAATTTGGAACAAGTTAGTAAGCATCGTTTCGGAAAGAAATTAAATAGAAAATTTATTACGAGTGTTGCCGACCTTCCATTGGATCCACATGCTATATTCGATGGTGAAAAGTTGCCCAATAAAAATTCATTTGGGGAAGTTATTGCCGACATGTTTTAGTATTAGTTTATCTTAATTAGAAAAATATTTGTATATAGTTAACTGACTTAACAAAGTTGTAATAAACTTATTTACATTGAAAAACGAACCATCTCATATGTTTTTAGATTAGTGAATGTTTGTTAATGAATATATAAATCATACAATACTGAATGTTTCATAGTCGTATGTATAAAAATAATTGGAAAATAGGAGAGTGTGTGCCCGGTTTGTATCTATACGTACCTATATTTGAAATTTGAATGCTGAAGATTTTCTGTTTAAAGTGTATGAGTAATTACTCTTTGAAATGTAAAATCTTGGTATACAAGATAAATCTTTTGTAACATAATATAATAATTAGTTTTGAATGATGTAATAAATTTTTATAATTAAATATTTTGAAAAAATTGGATGTCTCATATTATTTATTATATAATATGTCCCACATCACCTTTAATTAAATTATATACCTTTGATAGATGTATTAATTTCGTATAAAAGTATGTTGCAAATTAAAAAAAAAAACATATTTTCATAGACTACAAGTAAGTAGAACTATAATATTTAATACATTATTCTTATTATAAGAATAATATTGAGCAAGATAATCAACGATTTTCTATCAATGAAGAAAGTTAATAAATCTGATTTACTTATTTAGATTGTATAAAAAGGTGTCATTATTTGTTTTTTGTGCTAATTGAGAAATAAAATTTATGTATTGAAATTTGGAAATATATTGATAAATTTTTAATGCAAAATTGGTTATTACATAAATTATGCTTTCTATAATAATGGAAGATTATATTGTGTTTACATCTAATGTATATAATTTATTTAATATTACCAAGTTATTTGTTATAACACCCATATAAGTTTTATACCATATAAGGTAGAAAGTATTATAATACGAAGTTACGAACATCTATATAGATTTATAAACAAAATAAATTAATTCTGCGAAAAAAAATTGCAAATTCTCGAACGTTTTTTTTCTTGTG
The DNA here is from genome assembly GCA_004796505.1 of Oryzaephilus surinamensis. NCBI lineage: Eukaryota > Metazoa > Arthropoda > Insecta > Coleoptera > Silvanidae > Oryzaephilus > Oryzaephilus surinamensis. Next base: position 46,827 of record SSSI01009686.1, read on the forward strand.
TTACAATAGAATCTGAATTATTACATGAAAATAATGTTAATTTCATTTTCGAAGAAATTTTCTCTATTGTTGAGAATTTTATATCGCCATCATAATCTCAAATAAAATGTATTACCTATACAGTTTGACGAAGAATACAGAATACGTAATTATGTCATATCTTAATCTATATAATAGCTGACATTAAGCCCATCAAAATCAGCAAAAACTTATATTTCTGGTGAATGTAAATATTTATTTTGCAATTCATGTGTTTTATGTACTTCTGCATTATTAAAATGTTATATAATAAGTAATTCAACAATTCAGCTTATATTCACTATTACATTATAAAATACTCTACAATAAAGATAAATCTCGTTTGTTCGTAAAAGATGAACGTAATATATAATACTCTATTATAATTGATAATTGTATACAAATGCTCATTTATTAAATTTTCCATAATTAAGGAGTAGATGCACACATGTTAACTCCTACATTTAACATGAAATAATTTATTAAATGGACTTATGTGTGTTAAATAAAATGAAAGGTGAATAAAAGAGTACTACAAAATAAACAAGTATAATATGGAGATAATAATATATGTGATTATTAGTTTCCTGGTTATTTCTTATAGAAATTGGTTCCAATTTTAATTTAGTAATAAATCTGGCTGCTGTAAATTATATACTTTTGAGATGATCAACTGTTATTGAGAAGGAAGTCATTTTCGGTGAAAATCAATTGAACGACTTGATTTGTTTTGACTATTCATTGAAAATTTGTATCTGAAGAACTAGTGATATACCGCAATTAACATTTAGATAATAATATTAGGTATTTAATGTGAAAGCAAATTTAACTGTTTTAAATTTATTTTACACTATGAATTAATAGATGTATATATGTAACTGTAAATGAAATTTTAGTATTCATTAGACAAAGGTGTATTATCTGGAATCAATATTGTTTAAGAAAGTGATGTATCAACTAAAGACTAAGAGTTATTAAGATATATGAACTTACCTTGATATTCGAGTTTACTTTCACGATGATAAAGAAAACATATCACTGGGATTTTTTTCAATTTTTATCAAAATTTTGGCTGACTAACAATTGTCATTGAAAAAGTAATAGTACTTTTTTTACAAACCTATTTTTCCATAAAATATACCCAAAATTTTAATGGCAACTTATTAAATTTTGTCCCAAACATTAAATAGTGGCTAATTATATTTAGAAAATAGTCATTAACAAAAATATGCCTATTATTATATATTCAATAAGCATTTCAATTTTTGTTCAGTAATTATTTTGGATTAGACGTGATTGTTATAATTTCTATGATAAATATTCGGAAAGATGAAGTTTGTGTATATTTTTGTAAGTTATTTTTTAATTTCGTTTATTTGCATTCAGTGAAATTCAATTTAGATATAAAATGGAGACTACAATAGTCGTATAAGCGACAAACAACATTGACAACACATAGTTAAAATTGAAGACATAAAAGTGAAATTGATATAAATTTAATAAGCATTTATAATATATTATTCTGTTGCCGTTTTACACAAGTTGTCCAGAAGAACGTGACTATTTTCATAATTTTAATGCGGCTACTTAAATAGAAACAAAAAAAAAAAATGTAACTAATATAACAATATTTAAATTTGTTTATCGTGATTAAAAAGAATTGCATTTAATTCAGTTCTTCCGTCTTTGCATCAAAATTACAAAATGACATTGTTGTAACTTTTTCTTTTAGGCGGTGACCATTTTCCTCGGTATTTGCTTGCAAGAATCGTCCTGTCAGTATTATCCACCCTCAGGGGAAACCGATAACAACGAAGAGGGCGGTTTTGACCTAGCCAGCAGCATATCGACAGTATTAGTAGAAACAATATCGAAAAAAATCCGCACTTTATTCGAAATATTCGACGTTAAAGTACGTTTTATAAAATTTCTTCGTTCACTTTACACCCCCGACAATATTGAACTGGTTCGTCGCAGTTTGGATTTGGCCGTACGTTTCGGTTCATGGATTTTACAAATTCTACCATCCGGAGATAGTCCAGCCAGTTCGATTCTGATCAATTTACTGTTCCCGCCAGATTTAGGAGACAATAATAACAATTTGCCGGACAAATATGGACCACCCCTTCCCGATCAGAAACCGGGTGATTCATTCACCAGTGCCAAACCACCATCATCGTCTTACGGACCACCAGTGGTGCAAATTTTAAGGGCCAGTCGCAGTTTGAACGAAGAAGACAGGCACATTGTTGAAGAGAATGTTGCACAAATAAAGAATTTAGAAAAATTGTTAAATGCTGGCGAAGACAATAGAAAATAACTGTATTTATTTGAGTAAATCTTTATTTATACGTAAATAATTTATAATATGTAATTAGTAAAATAATAATTAGTACAAATGGGTTTAGTTTTTTAAATTAATTAAATAAATTAATACTAATAAGAATTAAAACGTCATGTTTTTGAAAAAAATCTGTAATTTGTAATCTATTTGTTGTTATTAAAAAATGTCAGTTTCTCTTATTAAAAATGAAAATAAAGCTTTTTATAAAAAAATTAATTAATGAGCCTTCTTCACATTCTTGTTGGACATCAAAAATATTTTTTAGAATGGTTTATTAATAGATTACGATCAAAAAATGTGTGTATAAGTATAATGCAAGTATGTGCTGTTAGACAGGTGGATACCTGTGTAAAAGTGTTTACTTACACTAAATTAATAATTACCTACTATTACTTTTCAAGGTAATGCAACCTTACGTGTAGCTATTCGAAATGAAAGTATTTTCATTTCGATAAGTCGCATCACGAAATCTACATTAGAACATTAGTGTTCGACAATTGTTACAACTTAGGTACATTATATGTACATTTCGTGGGAAACTGGATCAGTTTTCTTTGTTACAATTATAATACTATATTTTTGTTGTTTCTCTTCTTACTATTATAAATATTTTATTATTGATTGTTGTTATGTGTGTACAGAATACTTTTATAATAATTGTTATTTAATAAATCATCTTCCGATGTTGATTCTTAAAGAAAATGTAATAAATCATATACGGAAGAAGTTTGTTGAGAATTTGTCGGTATTCGATTTCAATACAAGATATGGGAATTTATATGGAAAATATTACACAATGCTCGATATACACGAAAAAAAAAACACTAATTATCAACAAATTGTTTACAACCACTGTTGACTAATTCTTAGCTTGAAATTGTTGCACATTTTGATGCATCCTTAACTTGTAAGCTCTCTTTTTATTGCAACATTACAACACGGACTTATCGACATTTCCACACTTATTCATGTAAAATTAATTGTTATTGTTTTGTACTTTTGTATAAATTTCTGAAAGAATTATTTTATTCAATTTGCATATATGTGCACGAAAAATTTTAATGTTTTTAGTTTTTACTCTAATACGTATATATTATAAATAAAGTAAACTGGCACGTGTGTACAATTTTATGCACGTTTCTGAAAAGATTGTATAGAATTACGTTGATTTTGTTTACACGTAAGTGTGCCTGTTACATATTCATCAATTTAGATACATAAGAAATGTGGAAAAATTACAAAACGTGCAAAAATTGAAAGTTTTTATCAATATTCAACATCTTATAATTAACTCAATTTATCATCAATATATACAATAATTAAAAATCAATACATTAAATATTTTGAAAAAAAATCATGATTGCCTAAAGCACGTCTGTAAAGAATAAGTATATTTTTTTCAAATCGTTTTATTAATTAATTATGAAAAATTATGAAATTATAACCTGCCTACTTAGAAAATTACATAACTTTCGAGCTTCTTTATTATAATGTTTGTTCATCATTTAAGTTGTGTTTTAAGAATTAATTGAACCAAAAATGTTAAACTTTTTTTTGTGAAATATAATTATTTAGACGGAAGTAAAGTACTTATAGTTACTGTGTTAATACGTTTATTGTTTCAAATGTTATGGTTGCTGAAAGTACACAACGCTATTTTGCTTCCTCTTCACTATTTTGCTTCTATATAAAGTGAAACATTTCTCTATTTAAATGAACTAATCTGGAACCTAACATAAATGTGTTATATTATTACGTACATGTAGGATCTGATTTAGCAATAAATTGTTTACTTGCTCATTTTGTTGCCAAATATTTTAGAGATTTTTATTTTGATAATTAATCTATTAAATGTATAGTAAGTATGCGTAAGTAATTTGCAATTTGGGCCAATTTGGACCAATATTTCAAAATACGTATATATATACAATATATGTACAAAAATACGAAAGTTTCTGTTAAAATTCTGATAAAATTTTTCGACAGTGTAACGAATTATAATGCTATAAAAGTGCCTATAATACAATTGTTTAAATTGAGCGATAATGCAAAATAATAAAATTAAACAAAAATATTAATAAAAAAAGTAATACAATAAACAACAAAGAAAATATATACATATGGAAAGTTGATGATAGTTTTGTTTTCACTAAATAACCGAAAGATTCTTTAAATTTCCTATTATAAAATTATTTATAGTTTATCTATAAAATTAGACAATTTTTTGTGGTAAAATCATATAATAATTAATATTTTAAACACAGAAAAGAACATAGGAACCGTTTCCATTAACCTAATTAAGTATGTCTTTTGAAAATTTATCTTAAAAAATTAAGATGTATGCCTAAGACATATTCCTATATTCAAAAGATAAAGGCGTTAATTTTCTTGATTAGCATACTGCAGAAAAAAGCTATTCATGTAAGAAATATTTTAATAATAAGTATTTCGTTACCTAATCCACACATCATTTCCATTTAAATTAATATTATATTCATATATTGTCAAAAAGAATATGTTTAATGGTCAAATAAAATAGCAAACGACTATTAAACTGCAATATAAAATTGAAAGTGGTCACATATATGAAGATGAAAAATGGAAAATCATTAGTTATTTCATCCTTGAGTTTAAAATACATAAAAATATGCTGTCCCTATAGTCATCACACAGGAAAGTAGGTAATAAAAAGTGAAAGAGGGGGTCCATATACATATTCCATTTTATAATATTACATTAGAAGAACAATAACTCGCCCCTCTACATGTAATAAAGTAGATTACCCTTTTTTTCTATTTCATATAAATAGTTAAATCAAAGATTTGATTCCTTCAGTTGTTATTTGTGTGCTCTTTGTAGTGCATTCAAAATTTTTGATAATAGAATGAAGTTTTTAGTGGTAGGTATTTATTATTTTGAATTTTAAATCTTTTTCTATTATACCTATGCAAGTGTGTATTTTTTGAGTGCTGTTTATTACAATAATTATGGTAATATAAATATGTTATATGATTTAGAAAAATGCGCTAATAAAATAAGTGAATTTTAATTAAAAGTGCTTTTATTTAAGAAAATATTTATATTTGTCATATATGTATAGTGCAAGAAAAGGATCTAATTTAGAAATTTGTATAATCGATAGTAAAAATGGAAATCGTTTTAATTTAAAACAAATGTACTAGTATTTTTTTACTATTTTTTGATTTTTATTACCTTAAGAAATGATGTTTCTTTTAAAAGTCATGCTTAAATTTGCGGAAGTTGATAAGTCATTTATGTACTTTTTTTACAAATATCTCATTTCCTTTAATTTCATTTATGGATAAATCGGTTTAAATGACTAATTACAAAAATAATTTGTTTTTAGTAAAGTATCTTCAAGTAATTGAAAGTAAATATATGTAATTTAATTCTTTTTTTAAATTAAAAAACTTTAATGATGTTAATTATGAAAATCTGTTTAAAATATTGCAATTATGTAAATGCTTGTTTATTTTTTATTTTCTTTATTATTGCAGTTTTTATTATTTATAAAATAATATGAAATCATATCAAATCAATATACCTAATTGATAACTACTTGTATATAAAAAAATTTATTACCTTGTTGATATTCATAGGTACATTAACGTATAATTGAAAACTGATTTTTACTATTTATTTATCATCCTTTACTTATTTATTTACTTAATTTATTACACCCACAATATGAATATAATACATATTTTTTTATATTTTTGTAGTAGATACTATTCCAAATATTCTGTTGTAATTAGGTAGAAAATTAATAAAAAACATATAGTAGGTACTATTTTTCCGAAAAACTCTATTAAAATTTCTTCACCTACACTAGAAATTCAGTGTTAACAGTCAACTGAAAAAAAATATGCAACTGAAAATTTAGAACTATTAATTTAAATTCACAAAACACAATAAAACAATTTCAATAAAATAGTAATTGTTAAATTAACTTTCTACTTTTAAGACGAATAATGTATTCATAGTGGTAAATCATTAATCATAATGGACTATTGTCCACACAAGTAATTGTGTATTACATTTAATATTAATAATGACAAGGTATATGATAATTAATGCGACCAAGATGTATTCAAATATTATATTTAGCACATACCTACATTTAATATAATGTATACTTTTATAATTATTGATAGTTAAAAATGTTATTAGAAAAGCAAAATTCTGAATTGTTAGCTGTTCGAAATTAGCAGATATTTTGTCAAACAGCACAAATTTAGTTTTTCTAAAACAGTCATATATTATATATTTGACGAAAAAATATTGTTTATACGAGTATTATACATATATACATGTTACATACATTATTTCAAATTTTAATTATCAACTGTGCCACAATAACACTTTATGAAAACTTTTAATTATAGTTTTTGTTGGCAGATAATATTTAAAAAATAAAATGTTGAAAGAACGATTATGTTTTTGTAAAAGCACTCAGAAATAATGTAGAACATATAGATTAGTTTTTTCACAGTTTTTCTCCTTTTTGTAATTTGCAAAGAATTGAATATAAAAGCACTGAATAATAGATTCACGAAAGCACAACAATAAGAAAAAATGCACAATGCATTAAAAATATAATTTTACAAGAAAAATGCGTAATACATCATAACAATTTATAATCATATTCATAATTGTGTTATTAAATTTGTTATTATAATGTAAGTACGTAACAATAATTGTATTTTAAATTGTGCTGAAAAATATATTGCGAAAAATTTTATTTATATCCAAGTATATATAAAATGTAAAACAATGATAATGAAAACAAAAATAATACAATGCATAAGTAATTTCGTAAAATAGAAAGTGCATATCTAAATATAAAGAAGCATCAAACCAAAAAGAATAAAAAAAAACTATTTATATTCTCTGGTACGTTCCTGTGTAATAATGATAATCATAATTGCACTTTTGTTATATTTGAGTTTAATTGTTGATTATGTAAGTCAATTCATAACCGGATATAACATGTTCTTTAAATGATGTTCCAGTATTAAATTGGATTAAAAGATTTCGTATTAACAATAATTAGTTATTTTGCAATAACAATTTAATTTATAATAATATTTTATTCTTAAAAATAAGTATTTCTTTGTATACTCATCTATCTTTTGTAGAATTGTTGCAAAATCAATTTATTTTATTTAATTAGATACACTTGGAAAAGGAAAACATTTTAATATTTTTTAAATTTGCGTTTTAGGTAGTTTCAGCATTGGCGGCAGTGGCCTACGCCCGGCCAGAACCAGATGCCGGTTTCGGCAGTTATGCACCACCACCAAGTGGAAGTTACGGTGCTCCAGCACCCCAATACGGAGCACCACCCCAACTTCCAACCATCCATAAACACGTGTACGTTCACGTACCACCACCAGAACCGGAATATACGAAACCACAAAAACCAATCCATGTTGCACCGCCCCAAAAACACTACAAAATCATCTTCATTAAGGTACATCTCTTCGTTAATGTAATTATGGGAGAAAAAATCATATTTGTGATGTTTTAGGCTCCAACGCCACCAACTCCAACGGCTCCAGTGATTCCAGTACAACCACAAAACGAAGAAAAGACTTTGGTTTATGTGTTGGTCAAGAAACCGGAAGATGCTCCCGAAATTCATATACCAACACCAGCACCGACACAACCAAGCAAACCAGAAGTATATTTCATCAGATACAAAACACAGGTATGAAAGTTGTTGACGCAAAAAAGTCAATTTATCATAAATATAATTTGTTAATTTGAAAGGATGAGGAAAAAAAAGTCGTGCAACTACTAAGTAGTAATTTTATTGGCGGAAGTCAATCGAAAATAATGTTTAAAAAATATTTTTTGTATTAATAACTACCTTTATATCAAATTTATGCCAGAAGACTTGCTTATTACAAAATTAAATAAAGTTGAACTTGAAATGGATATGAATTCATAAATTTCACTTTCAATTTGAAGATGAAAAAGAATGTTTAGTTTAATTACCATTTTTGTGTTTTATAACTTCCTATAATTGGACTGCTTATTTTCTCTTCTTAAATTCTTTAGATTAGCATTAATGGACAATTTCTATTTGTTTTTAGAAACAAGAAGGTTATCCAGACAGTGGTGTACCGCAAAACGCATATGCACCGCCAAGTTCTCCCTCAAATGAATATGGACCTCCGTCTGGTGGTGGATCAGCAGGATATTAGAATGTTTATTGCCTTTTTTATGTAAATACTTGAATGCCAGTAAAAGTCAATATTCGTTAATATTAAATATTTTTTAAAATATGATTCAAGTACATTTTATAAAATGTGATTTTATATATTATTGGATAATTTTCATTTTTTTTTATATCTATCTAACTATTTTATATTACTTGTCTATATAATATAGCGATATCATTGAAAAAATACGGTGCAAATGTAAGTTTTAAGATTGAAGTCAGTATAGAAGTCAGATAATTATTTAATATTCTGTAATAACTGTAAGTTGTTAAAAACTAAGATTATTTTATTTAGTTATAAATAATAAGAATAAAGAAATGTACCTCCCAACAAAAAGAGCTTTATGCAAAATGTAAATGTTAATTTAATAATTAAGTACTTAGATATTATATTCATTATTTTTTATAACTATGTATAACATAATTAATATATTAAATACAAATGTTTGCTATTTTTGTAATAAAAACAATTAATTACTTGTGATATTGGTTTAATACTTTTGTCCATAAAATATAGACCTTGTACATATTCACATTTTAAATATTTTTTATACTAGAGCAAGTTAAACGAATAATTTTTTTGACGCTAAAAAGAAAAATTTAATAAATAATTTACGAGTATGAAAATAAAACTCAAACTATATGCTATGCCATTCGAGACATATGGAAATCATTCATTTTGATTCTTGAATTCAAGTCTTTTGTACACAACTAAAATAGTCCAGTATTTGTATAGATTTGCTACAATGCTTCTCAGAATTGTGGATTGAACTGGATTGTATAGGTACATTTTTAAATTTCGAAAACAAAAGTACTTATTTTACATTCAGAAGTTAGGTAAGTCCGTAAGTATGTACATACCTATATATGTATGTAACTATATATGTATATTATAAATATGGATATGGACATATTTCTACATATAACATGAATGTGGATTATCTTGTTAATCGTTAAATTACTTGTTTACATCTACAAAAATTAAAAAATTAATAAAAAGTAAAAACTATAAATAAATATAATGTATACCTAACTGCCTAAGTGTTCAAAATTGCACTGAGTTAGCTACAGCTAAAATAAAGTCATCAACGTACAGCTTTCAGTTCCATACCACAAAAATTGATCCTTAGTATGTACCTTATACTACCTATATTTTAATGATAATTAAAATTATTGTGCCGTTTCCATGCCACCAATAGGCAACATAGGCGTGTTACTTTTTTTTTAATAAAAAAAAGTTCACCGGTAATATTTAACTTAGTGATAC
>SSSI01009693.1:0-10797 GCA_004796505.1 Oryzaephilus surinamensis
AACCGGTATACCTAATAATATTAACTATTTTATAAACATAAAATATGTTTACATTCTTAATACTTATATTTTTATTTTGAATAGTTAGTAGTTTAGGAATTTTCGTTTATTATATTGAATCAAATTTGAGGAATTCATATTTTAAACGGAAGCTAGCACAAGAGTAAAAGGTAAGTATAAGTTGTAGGTATATTATAATTGGTCCCAATGAATAATTCGCGAAGGACCGGAGAATTTGAAACCCTGAATCAATAATAATTAATAAACAACCACTAAACATGAACATATTTAGCATAATATGTATGGGTTGATTTTGCCATCATCCAAACGAAATATTCATATAATACGTGCTGAGGAAATTTAAACGAACTCACATTATGATAACGATTTAATCGTAATAAATTTTACTTTTGCTGTGTTCAGAAAATCTATATAAATATGTTTAGATTAAAGTTTTATATAGACGAGTGCTTATTTTACAAGAATTTTTGCCTGATTTATTGTATGTACAGCTGCGGGCTTCTTAATCAGCCAGTCAGGTATAAATCTAGAAAGGACGTGGTCCTTATTGAATATTGAGAAGTAGGGACTTAAAGGGTACTATAAATTACTATACAAAATATTCAATAAAGTCGATATTTGAATACACATTTTAAATGACTGGCTGATTAAGAAGCCCGTAACTGTACATACCATGCACACAGATGTTTGCAATTGTTTGAGAAAATACATTTTACAGATACAGGAAAAAAATAATGTATAATAATAAACTTGGTAGGATTTTTTCTGCTTGATAAATGTACGAATTAATTTGATTTATACATGTTTAAATTAATATGCCTACTCGTATTTATTTGGCTGAAATATTGATCATTAAATTACAACTGGTTTCTGGCAAAAAAAATTCGAAAACGGTTCAAAGTTTTAGTTTTGTAGTTTAGGAATAACAATTCCTAATAGAAATAACTTTTTTAATAAAAAATTTTTAAATATTCTAATACATACTTCTAAAATAAAAATAGTACATTTCGTAAATTAATAGCTACCTTTAGCAAAATTTGATGTTTTAAGTTTGGAAATGTATTTGCTATTATAGTCGGTAAAACAGATTTTATATTTTTAATTACGTATAGCCTATCTAGCCCCCGCCATAAACCTAGGTACTATGCCATAAATACTACTAGTACTAATATAACTATTGGCATCAAGTATAAAAATAAGGGACAACTGCACCTCATTAAATGATCTATTGTTATATTTATTAGGAGTCAATAATCCTAATTAACTCCAATGAGTTTAATTATCAATAGAGGCCATAATTTTATTTTATCGTGAGATGACTATACTTTTCTTTTAATTTTGTAATTTGCTCAAAATATGTAACAGGTGTGCATTGACTCAATTAACTAATATATACGTGCTAATATCACAATTTTAAACTTTATACTTTTGTGAATTTTAACAAATTTATGATTTTATAAGTTTTAACTATTCGTTGTAATTAATCGAATTTTGAAATACATATGTAGTTTAGAATAGAGTTTGGGAGGTGAATGTTTACGAGCCGACAAGCAATGTTTCGCTTGGATTTTATATGGAACTATGTATCTTGGACTATCTGGCTGGTTTCTATCTTGGAATTTTTAATTAAAATTTAGTATTTGTTTACTAATAAAAATTCAACTGATTATTTGTCACCTTATATTTTAATTAAAAATAAAAATTATAATGTGTACCTATGTACATTAAACGTTTTAGTATGAATTTGCTAAAAAAATTGTCGAAATAAATAAAACTGTAATGATTACCGACCCCTCTTATATCACACAGTATGATATAAGCACATACCTAAATGTATTATACGTATAAGTTTTTCTACTTATAGTACCAAAACATACAAAGAGAATTTTAATTCATATCAGAGGAATTAAGTTGGTTTCAAATTTTATATTTCTGTATCTAATTAGTATAAAAGGGCACATATAATACTTTACAAAACTAAGTCAGTTGTTATTTTAACACGAGTTCTTTAACTTTTAACACTTGTAAGTGGTAAATCCAACTGTGATCTCTTTGCGACAAATAATTAATAATTTAAATACGTATATGTCATATATCTCTCTATCCCATCATTTTTCCTCAAGGGTCACAGAAAATTTTTACATTGGTTTTTGTGGAAAAAAATATGAAAAGTAGTACATGTAACACATATAAATAAATCTGTATTTTATTAATTTTATGTAAAAATCAAAAATCGATTTTCATCTCCTGACAAGGCCTTTAAATAATTTGATATTGTTTTAATGGGGTAGTTGCATGCATGAGCGGAGGATTTAAGATTTGACTTCAGAAATCGATAGACCGTGTTAAAAAAACCCTTAAAAAATTTTTTTCAGAATTTCATCCTTTTTCCTTAATTTGTTATTAAAAGTTAAAAACCATATTCATTTCAAATGTACCTACTATTTTTCATCGCCATCACATTGACTACTACAGCCAATCAGTGATAATCGCACGAAATATGTACTAGAAAATTACACAGCTCACACAGCTGCCAAGATTTTACTGACTGCCGTAAACATAGGCAGTGAACTACGATTCAATTATGTATAATTTTTTCAAACGAAACGACAATTTGTTGTTATACAATGGAACAAAACATCGTTTTATCACTATTTTTGTGGATAAAGTTTAAACAAAAACTTATTTTTTTAATAGTAGGTACATACCAAAGTTTAAATCTAAAATTGAGATTATGTTATCAACAAATTGTCATTACTTTTATGAATTATTTTATATGGCAACATTGTTTGACACGGCAGTACACAGTTGACAAATAATTCCTTGCGATGAATGCATATATAGATCTTAAAACTAATGGATGGGCAGTTGCGTATAAGTTGTATGAGAGGGATTTGAAGACAACATGTTCGTGGGGTAGCTTAAAATGCATTTTATGCGCATGATCATGAATCAGGTTTGTCACCATTTGATATTTAGTCTTTAACCTCTTGTCTTTTGGTCTGAAGTCTTTTGTCTTTTATTTAAAAAAGTACGATGTCCACATGAGTCTTTATTCATTGTCAGATGAACCAACCACATTGAAATTTTGTCAGCTGTCAACAAAGTAACTTTTTGAGTTTTTTGACATCTCTATTCTGATTGGTCAGTCTTTAGTCGGAAGCTCGTTCGGAAGTCTGTAAAAGTTGAAGTTGATTTTTTTGTAAAGACTAGAGACCAAAGATAAAAAAGCATGACATTCTAACCTCAAATACCACGTTCAGACTGAAATACAAGGAGAAAAGACTTCGGACTTCAGACCGCATGTAGACCGGCCTTTAAAGCAATGATAAAAAATAACTATAATAATCGTGTGTATCGAACTAATGCAGTAGCTAGGTTAGCGGGAGAATAGGTAGATATAAGCAATTGAGCATGCGCACTAGTGTAATCTTACCGGGAGAGAATGAAGCACTTTTCTCCCGGATAGCAGGACTTAAATCACATGAGCTTTTGCAGTTTTGCACTTAAATCACTTATGTGACACTTATTATGAGCTTGTGCGCATGCACAGGCATAAATGTAATTAGGCGGGAGCAGTGAGCACACTTAAACGATCTCTTTTGTACCACATATTGCCTGATGCTAAATAAACGTGTTTTAATTATTTCTAAAGTAATTATTGCAATTGTTCAAAAGTAATAATAAAGCTGTCTTTCCTTAATTACACAAGAACACTGTAACAACTTATTTTAGCAACAAAATATATTTATAAGTAAAAAGCGAATGATAATTTTAAATTAAATGACAATTTTACAATGCAAATAACAGTTTTCAGTTTAAACAGATTTCGGCATTTCGGCATTGTAAATCTTTAAAAATTTGTTTTCCATCAATAAAATTTCAAAAGTTAGAACTCGAATAGACTATACTATAGGAAGTTTAAAAGCAGTACATAAGTACATATATTAATTTTAGGTATGTGGATATAATACCTATATAAGTAACATGATATCGCACACTATACTGAATTCAGATATGGATGAAAAATCGTCCATCTTGAATTATGACGTTTTTTAAAATTATCCAATAATTGTTATATTTGTCACCTTATAACTTTGCTTTCGATCAATAAAATTTTCAAAAATTAAATCACGTGGAAGCTGACCAATCATATTTTTTTCATCCCTAAATGAATGGACTTTAATATTAATTACTTTCGGTCACGTAAAAATACCATTTCAAAACCCCTCTTAAAAAAAAGGGGTCCTGGGGGCGTAAAAACCCCCAGCAACTTAAAAATTTTCCAAAAGTCTCCTTCCCTTGTTGTCCGCCAGTGTTAGAAATTTAAGTTCTGGTTACAAGTTTTATCACAGTTTGTTTTGATAAGTATTTTGTAATAACGCACTAAAAAAAGTTTAGTAAAGTTGTTTTCAGAAAATTTGCTGGTTTATTTATAATCAACAACTCTGAAAAAATATTATGTTTGGTTAGGCCGTTAGGTAATAGTTCTTTATGAATAAAAGTATGAATTATTAAAATAGGATTTTTTTTGCACTATATCTAAGACTTCTTTAATGACCTTATTGAAGACTAGCTATTATAACAAGAAAAAGATCTATCTAATACAATATTTTCATATTAATAAAAAGTACATGAGAACAAGTCTGAACAACAAAAAATACACGATAGAAATTCGTCGTCTAAAGAAAATTGATCATTAAAGTGAGATAAAACCACTGTTTTATTATATAAAATGTCCACAATCCACATTTTTTTTTTTTTTTGTTTTGATAGCCACAGGAGGGTGTCTGAGTAGGTACACATATAAAATTGTACCTCAAATCTTTAGATGGAGAGGAGGAGAAATCTTTGTCTTTTGTACAAGAAATCAACATTACAAAACCCATTTATACAGAAAAAAGATAGAAAAAAAATTGTTTGGTTTCCATCAACTTCTTAAACACAAACACACATACACACCAACTGTGTGTGATCTCATCATTCCGCATTTTCATTTTTCTCTTGTAGTAACTCTTAATTAGAAGGATGTTGAAAATAAGTCTGAAAAATTCACGCTAATTACTCTCAAGAGGGCGTACATGTGTTTTTGTGTTTGATGAACTTGTAAAATGAATAAAATAATAATGTTTTTCCAAATTATTAGTGTTTTTAAATGAAAAGCTAAGAATAAAGAAAGAACAACACAAAAGGTACATATAATTTAACTTGATGTGTAAAAAGTAATTCTCACATTCGTTCAGTTTTATCCCCACGCATTGTTATACAGAAAGGGAGTTGTAATAAATGGCTCCACCAACCAAAAACTTCCATACTACAAATCCAACAATGTGCCTTAGTGACAACCAAAAGCAAAGTACATTTTCCGAATCCGAATATGTGTGTGCTTCAATGTGTGAAATCCCCTAACCGAGAGCTTTACATACAACCAGATTAGACATTAAGCTTTCCGAATAGACCATGTATATATAGTATATACCATATATAACAACCAGATACTAGAATTACTAGACAATATAAAGCCTCTGCATATTGATAACTGATACATTGTTGTTCTTAGCATTTACATGTTGCGCCCTATTTACTTTTACAACTCAGAATTTATTGTTTTTGTTATATATATTCATATACGTATGTATATGTATACGTATATTCATGTATCTCTATACAGTAAAATAAATATACAAATTTACAAATCTTCCTAAATAAACTGAACGAGTTTACGAGCTTCTACACTATTTTTTTATCATTTCCTATAAAACAAAGCGAACGTACGTTATCATGTTATCAATATCACGGCATCATTTTTGGAAAAAAATATAGAGCTTTAGATTTAGAAGTGTTTAAATATAGTTTTCGATTGAATCTACAATATTCGAATTCAAATTGAATTTTTAATTGATACGCTTTTAAGTGTTTTGTTATTTCACAATTTAGGAACTGTGCAACAGAGTGTTCTTAATCGAAAAATGTCAAGAGATATAAAAGTTTCCTTATTAAATTTTCAATTACATAATGTGCTCATTTATTTTGTAGATTAATTACTAAATTAAGGTTCTGGCAGATGTAAATCCAACCCTCCATTTTTTTTGTTACCTCATACATAATGTAGTTTATTCAAAATACAATTTAATTTGTTTGTCATTAATAAAATTTAGATTAACAATTTTATTAGATTTTCATTAGATCCTTTAAAATTAAGGTTAGAATCAGTTCAAAACTGTATTGAGGATAAAAGAGGATATTGCCAAAAAGGATACGCAAACTCAGAACAATTCTAAAGTGATTCTAACGTTAATTGGAAATGATCTATTAATAATTTTAACCAGAATTAGGTATAAGGGAGCCATAGTTTTGTGTTTATTCGTTCAGAAAGCAAACATGAGAATCGGCTTTCTTTTCTATATTCTATATTTCAACGTATTAATTATCTATACTATTTTAATTTCTATACTATTTTAATTTTTTTTTTTTTGGATCATTTATAAATGATATGCAAGCAAGTTAGGTACTTTTTACTATAAAGTTATTTTAAACTGGTTCTAAAATATAACAATTTGTAAGTAATTAAAAGTTTTCGACATGAATGTGTTGTTATAAATTTCTCGAAAGTTTTTATTTCTAAGTATTTGTTTTTAGTATAAATCATTATTCATTAACGTGGTTTAAATTTACACTACGTCATATTATATGTATATTACCGCGTATAATGAACTAAATGAACAAAACAATAAAATGAACAAAAAGTGTGAATTACTCATTAATAACTCATATTTATAAAACTTGTTAAATTGGGATGGTAAATTTATATTAAGGATATGTAATTAATAGATAAACTTTAATAAGACAATTAAATTGAAAATTGGTTAATGGTTTTGTAACAAACTAAAATAGCGTATAAAGTTTACAACAAGATTGTTGTTGGTGTGGAAATGGAACTACTTGTTGCCAAAACATTTATAGTATAATATATAAACAGTGTAAAAACTTTTACTGTGAACTGTGAAGGTAGAACTTTTTGGAAAGACAAACTAAAATTCTTATATAATTGAAAATACACACAATAAAAGCTAAAAATAACACCATTTAATAAAACAGCGGTCCCTTAATGTATTTCTGAGTATTCTCGAAATATAAAGACAATTTTGTTCGTTTATACGATTTTTATTTAAATTTCTCTCGGTCCAGATGAATAAAAAACATCAAACAACATTTGAAAAAATAAAATTTTTTTGTTATTTATCCATGTTTACAATTATAATTAATTTAATTTTCTAGTTGACAATAGAATTTACGATGTAGCAGTGCTAAAATAGTACCTATACATATATATATTATATGTTTATATGTATGTTTGTGATTAAGTGATGTTTACACGGAAATCTCCAAACTGTAAATCATTTTCAACTACTTGCATGTTTCATTGTCAATTTCTTGGAAAAAGCTAATGATTTAGTTTTCTTTTCGTATTAATTTTGAATCGTAATTTCAACATGTTTTGTTAACTGTTAATCTGTCATATTACTTATGCTCTGATAAACGTCCCCCTATTTTCCACCCAGCCGGTCATTTACCATTGTTTAGTTTTCCTTTGTATGAAAATCTATCCAAACAATTCATAATTCATAGCTGCAACTTCCATCGAGAGCTTTATACCATACCCCATTTTGCACTTACAATCTATATACAAGGTGTATTGAAACAATGGAAATTAAAAGTACTATTCTTGAGTGCAATTCGAAAACATGTAGTATATTTTTTAATATATTGGGGATATTAAATAGAGATGTGATCTCCGGTAAACTTTACACCTTTCTATTCATTTTAACAATTTTTTTATGCAAACTTATAAGCTTTGTTCCAACAAACACTACAGATACGTTCATGAACGTGTCATTACAGTCGCCCAGCTGATTTTTGTTATTTAGCTTTCGTAATTTTTAAGCAATACATAGAAGGTCCACTGAAGTGATGCGTTCATGAACGCGTCCATGGTGTTTGTTGGAACAAAGCTATAATAAAAGGTTCATAAATACATTCTATATGAAATAAGGTGAGGTAAATTCAAATTTACTAACAAATGAATAATTTTAACAAGAATCTAACTATTTTAGGTTAGAAATTAGTAAAGTTTTGTTCTTTTTTCTGAAATCTGCTTAACTTTCTAGTTACTTTTATTTTACGATTTTGCTCGTCTCACGGTCAATTTGTTTATTACATTTTTCGTTGACATTTTAATAAATGACAATGTTTATTCATATTCGTATTATAGATTAGGACCACTATTACCACTAAATGTTTTCCAAGTCAAAAAAATGAATTTTGTTGCATATTTGATTTGATTATAGGATTTATAGGTTACATTTGTTGTGTTGAGCCAAGGATAGTATGTATATTATAGGTCCGAGTCCAATAACTCCCACCATAACTCCCCTCGCCGTCGCCTACCAGATTTGTTACTTGTTAGTCTTTTAGTCTTCTGATATTACGAGCAACTCACAGTAATAGCCAAAATTTATTGTGTAGATTATGTTTATTTAAATTGTCTTCAAATTCCATGAAGTTATCACAACTTAAACAACTATGACAAACAATGTCAGATTTTGACAAGTTCTAATGTCAAATAATGTCAAAGTTTGACAAGTTAAAGTGAAATGTCACAGTTGACATGGCCTTGTGGGCAGGAGTGGGGACGGCAGGGAAACAGGCGGTCATACCGTAGGTATTCTCTAGCTACCGTGATGTTGAGCAAATGTGTAATTTTCATATATAAATATTAGAAGTCACATTCACAATAAACTCAATCAAAATTTCTTGACATATCTTAAAATAAATGCAAAATTGACATAAAGATAGTAATTTTTGTTTATACAGTGGTATTACTTAAACTTTAGTAGGTATAAAACATATTTTTCAAAGTTGCGTTTCTCAAAATAACTATTATGCCTTTTCATCCATTTTTTCAAAGTTCGCTTAATAGACCAATCTTATATAAGAGAAACAGAGATAAATAAGTATAAAATCGCTTGAGAGCAAATGAGATAGCAATAGTATGCGCGCGCCACAAAAAGAATATAGAGAAATTAGTTGCAAGTAATATCATCTAACTTCATGTGCATTTTTACCAATTGAGAATTTTTTTGTTGGTTATGTTTGTGTATGTTTCAAGTATGTTTCATTAATGTAACTGAATCCAAGGACAGTATATTGTAGGTCTGATTCAAATTTCTCCTACCACTACAGCTGGTTCATCGTAAGGAAAAAATTCTAGCGCAGATTCCGAATTGTGTTCGGTACAGTACGGCCGGATCCGGGGTATCCATGGTCTCTCCCTCTCCAAATATACGAGTACGCACCACACGAAATTTTTTCCTTACGATGAACCAGCCGTGGTTCCCCACCAGATTTATTAGTCTTTTACTCTTGTGACGTCACGAACATTTTTTTGTTGTAGCTACACGTGTTGCACTAGTGTAGGCCTCGCATGGTTTAGTGCCACAGCAAGCTACACTAGTGCTAACTAGTGCACGAACCCAATCTGCAATTGCCAAAATTTATTGTGTAGGTTATGTTTATTCAAATTGCCTTCAAATTCTTTGAAGTTATCACAACTTAATGTCAAACTTTGACAAGTTAAATTCTCAAATAATATCAAAGTTTGATATGTTAATGTGAAATGTCACAGTTGACGTGTCCTTGTGGTCTAGAGTGGAGGTGAGGGGAAAAATTCTAATCATACCGTATACTCTAGCTACCGGCGTGAACTGAATCTTAGAAAGATAACATTTTAAATTTTTTAATTAAATTTGATTTTTAAGGTTAGATATTGTACGTCAAACTTTAAAAATTTTCAAATTTATTATCTGGCCAATAACAAGCAATCAGTTTTCCTTCAATTGCGCACACCTCCTGTTTGTGAGATTAGGTCTATTAAAATAAATTATCACTAAATTCATATATTTTTTTTTGAAATTTGTTAAAGGTCCACTTTTCGAAGGGTATTTATTTGCAAACTCAGAGAAAGCAATGTCAAATTCGATTAAAAAATCCAATCAGTCGATATTGGAGAACCACGACAGTCCAGGAGCTTAATTCTTGAAAATCTCACTGGTAGAGATTGTTTGTGTTTAAATTTGAATGCACTATTCATTTTGTTTAGTTACTTTTATTTCATTACCATTCTCTTTACCATCATTTAGTGACACACAAATATTGAAAATGGCTTCCAATTTTATAACCAATTCCTATAACCTGCTCAGCGATCTGGTTATAGAAATTTATTACCAATTATAAGTATAACTAAAAATGGCGCCACTTCCTTTATCAACAGTTACCAATTACGCCTAAATACGTTGTTGTTGTTCAGTTACCTAATGCAACCGGTTATAAGTATTTGGTTATTCGCTTCAAAAGGACTATTGTCAGAGTAAAAAACAAAACAAAAACCAAAAACATGACAAATTAGTACAATTCTACAATTTGTTGGGGAACTTGGGGAGAATGAATCTCCACCTAATGTTGCCAAATTTATAATGAGAATTGAGACCCAGATGGGAATTTTGTTAAAGGAAATTTTTTGTTTCTAGTATTTTTTTATTTAAACAAACCGTTTTCTGGATCATTAACTGAAAATGAGTTTAGATTAAATAAACTTTTAAATCGCACTAATACCTTGGATTCTTGGAAATAGAGCTTTTTGAATCTTTAAAAATTCATTTAAAGATGGCTGATTCTAATTTCTAATTACACAAAAATAAGCTCTCTACTTTGTCTGAA
>SSSI01009694.1:0-27396 GCA_004796505.1 Oryzaephilus surinamensis
AATTCATTTCCTTACATATATTTTGATTAATATTTTCAATATTATTATTAATAAATCACGAAAAGGATGTGAATAAATTCGTACAATTTTGTGGGTGTTTTTAAAATCGACCTTTAAACTAATTTTAATATTGTTCTATCAATAAAACCGTAATAGTGTTTTAATAATTAAAGACAAATACTATAATTACTTCTATAATGATTTACTTTCATCAAAATTAGTCAAGGCTATCGATATAGTTGTAATTATTTCTACTTTTTAATAATTTCTATAACATGTTAACATGTAAAATTTTGATGTACTTAAATTGTTTAAGAACTATGTATTTATATTTAAGATAAGAAGACATCTTCAGTCAATAACCTTTCTAAATGAACAATTTCACTTTCATTTGTAACCTTAACCTTCAACTTGAAACGGTTATTCTTTCATCTCTTTACACTTTACAGTCATCTGAATTCATTTTTCATTCAGTTATTGTTAATGAAATCTATTTTTCAAACAAGGAAATGATATTCATATTTACGTAAAAATGTAACCTTTACTATTTAATTAATATAGCAAGGTGGATTAAAAATTGCGTAAATATTAAAAATTGCAACAAATTTCGAAAAAATTTCAGCTACTGGAAGTTAAAAATAAAAAATTTCGCATCTTTTAAAAATCTAACCAATAAAATTTTCACTATTCCCATCAATTATATATTTACGTGTATAAATGTGTAAGCATTTCCTAAATTTTAGAAGGTCACAAAATAATACTCCTATTTTTTTACTAATTTTTAAACTATAACATTTTCTACAAGGTTCAAAATGGGGCGTACACCGCTCACCACATTAACAAACTATAAAAGCTCTTCATAGTTCCAAAAGAATTATCAGTTTCAATTTGTCTACTGTAAAATACAGACCAAAAAAACAAAAAAAAAATAACAAAAATGTTCAAATTGGTGGTATTGTCTGCTCTTTTGGCCGTCGCCGTTGCCAAACCATCCGGTTTATTGGCCGCCGCCCCAGCTGTATACAGTTCAGCCATTGTTGGTCATGCTCCAGCCACCGTCAGCCACCAAAGCACCTCCATCGTCCACAACCATGCCATCGCCGCCCCCATTGTACGTGCTGCTCCAGTCGCTGTAGCTGCCCCAGTTGTCCGTGCCGCCCCAGTCGCCGTCGCCGCCGCTCCAGTAGTGCGTGCCGCTCCAGTTGTAGCCGCCGCTCCAATTGTACGTGCCGCCGCTCCAGCCGTCGTCTCCACCTACACCACCAGCCAAGCTTTCGCTCATGCTGCTCCAGTGGCTTATGCTGCCGCTCCAGCCGCCTATGCTGCCCCAGCCGCGTATGCTGCTCCAGCTTTGAGCTATGCCGCTCCAGCTTTGAGCTACGCCGCCCCAGCTGCCTATGCCGCCGCCCCTGCCGCATATGCCGCACATGCTCCTCTCCTCCGTGCTTGGTAAAGAATTATATTAAGAAGAACCAAAAAGCCATTTTTACACAAGCAATAGTCAAATTTTAGATCTGTTCATGTTTTAAACAAATTATTATTTATTTATTGTTTATTTGTATGATAAATTTGTAATAATGTGTATTTTTTTACAAATAAACTAATTTACAACTTATAATCTTTTTGTTTTATTATTTTATGAGAGAAATTAACAGTTTGAAGAGTGTTTTAATCCATAATAATGTCGATAATGGATAATCATTAACAGTTATTCTTATTTCTTCTGATTTAAAATGATAAAGAAGAATCTAAATATGAGCCTATTTTTATAAGAAAATAATAGTTGAAACAAAAGTATCTGAAAATTTTATTGTATTCCTAAACAATATATATTGTTTTATTAATAGAAAAGAATTTCAATATATACCCATTCAAGTTTTATTCTCTTTAAATGGTACCGAAATAAGAACCAGTTAATATTTCATGTATAAACGTTACAAACGATAAAATTAATGAATTTTAAGACGAATTTTTATGTGGGTTTTAGCTTGACGAGGTCATAAAATTGTTATACAAATGTATTTTCATATTTTTCAATACTACGAAAGTGTTAAGAAACATGATAATGTGAATTAAAAGCACTTATTATGATTTAATATTTATGTTAAGTATAATTAGTAGTATTTAACTATTTATAGAAGAATAGAGTTTATTTTTCTTGTGAGAAAAATAATGCATGTTAATTTTGAAAAATTTCATTGTACATACGAGTATTTAGCAAATAAAATACAATTTTTCATGTTATTCTTAAAATTTAGTATCGGCTTTTTTTTTAGCATTCGCCAAATTTGACAATTAATACTATTATGGTAGTGAGCTTTTTTACTTTTTTTGTTAAAAGATGATGAAATTTTGTGAAACAATACGTATTCCATTAACAATATACATATGTCAAAGATATCATATTTGGTAAATATTTTATTATTTTTTATCAAAGAGCGTCTTTACAGTAAAAATGATTTTTTAGCAGGTATATCATTGATCATTTACTATACAAAAAAAAAATTAAATGATAATGATGTACAATGATAAAACCAATATTCTCATATTAATCTACGTACACACATATGTATGTATTATACTTCTTAATTCACTAAAACTGATTTTTTTTAAATTTCGAAGGATTGTTAATGACATTGACTCTTGGGTGTAACCAGTTATTTGGATCCAGTTTAAATGTCAAATTTATAACACTGGAGATATATTTTTAAGGAAGTATTTTCATGTAGGGGGAGAAATATATAAAATTCAGAACACAATACGAAATCTACAATAGTAGCTTATATCTGCTAGTTCAAAAATTTGCAAAATGTTCAAATTGGTAAGTACAGTACACTTTTTCTCAATAATAGCTAAAACCATTTTATTTATTATTATACACAATTATTTATGATTTTGACTAAATTTTGTAAAAAATATCACATATATATTGAAATATCAGCGCTAAATGTGTTGCCTAAGTTTAAAGCTTACAATTTCTCATAATGTCTTTGCATTGTATAGATTGTTCTTGCCACTGTTTTGGCCATCGCCGCCGCCAAACCTGGAGTTCTTGCTCCAGCAGCTGCTCCATTGGCTTACGCCGCCGCTCCAGCTGTTTACGCTGCACCAGCTGCCTATGCTGCCCCAGCTGCTTATGCCGCCCCAGCAGCTTATGCTGCACCACTCGCTTATGCCGCTCCAGCCGCCCCCGTCGCCGTTCCCGCCCCATATGCCGTCAATACTGGTGTAGCTGTTAGTGTACGTGCCGAACCAGTTGAACAACACGGTTACCAAATTGCTTATTAAACGTATATAGTTACCAAAATTATGTAAATAAATAAATTTTTTATATAAACTAAATAATTTGCATTTTTATTTAAAAAATAAGATTCACTTTCGTTGTAATGTGCGATAATTCTATTATTTAAACTAATCAGGTATGTTTCGATAACGTAATATTTATTATTATTTTTATTTGGTCGAAAATGCATATGTAAAGTTTGTTTATTTTTAATTTAACAAACTTTTATGCGTCATTATTGTAATTTCTTTTACTTTCTCCCGGAGCCGGATCTAATTTTAAACTTTGGTGCACTGAACTGTTGTAAAAGAACAACATTTCATTTTACCGGTTGTATTTTTTGATTTAAATTCATAATTAACATAACATATCATCAAATAAGCAATGCTAATATAACAACAAAATTATAACTGGCTGTTATAATTTAAAGAATAATGAGCTTTTTTGAAATTGTTAGCAATCCATAATACACAAAGCGTTATTAGTTTGAAATTGATGTGAAAAGGATGGGCTGTTAAATATAATTGCAAGAAATTTTCTCTTCTAACTGTTGCATTGAAAAGGAGTTGAATTTGTTGGGAATCCCTAAAAGCGTAATGCGTCAGAACGTTATGCAATGATTAAATAATAATTATAGACATCAAAAGTTCTGTTGAACTTAAGTTTACTACAACACCATAATGTTAAAGAAAAACGAAAGTGAATACTAATTTATGTTGCAATACGGTATTCCCAATAAATTGCTACCGCTAATAAAATTATAATACAAATAAATTTTAAACAATAAACAAATAATTGTCAATATTATGATCGATATTTTTTATTAATGTTATTATTTACTGCTGTAGTACGTTTGCTGTTAAGGACGAAAAAGTCCTTCAGTTGGGTATTTCCAGTTCCAGAAACTCAATGCAAATTTTAATTATTGCATAATTCAAAAATCCATAGATTATTTTCGTCTTTGACCCACATTCTGTTTTCGGCGAAAAACTTTTTAACGAAAGAGTTAAAAAAAAGACAATTGTTCTTAAAGAAAGTAAATAGCATTAGCTGTCTTTCAAAAAATCTTTTATTTGTTAAATTAAGACAATTTGACTATATATAAACAAGAACAATTAGTGGGAGGAAACTTAAATTGTTCATAAAATTAACAATAGAAGAAAGGATGTTTAAATTAACTGTACATTTTCTCTATCTACATCATTAATTTTTCATTTAAATGACTCTTTAACACACATTCACGTTAAATACAAAATGATTTTTTAATTTTACATTATAGATAGTTGAAAAGTTTTAGAAATTGTAATAAAATTTTTCATTTAAATGATTGCGTTAAGATCCGTTTGTATGTAAAGTCATCCGAATCCAAAAAACCCATAAAACACATGCAATCATCCCCTACCAAACTAATTCTCAGATTAACTTTGAATACAGTTTTTATATATAAAAGACAAGGTGCTAAAGTATATACGAGTACAAGTCAGTTATCTTAAGAAACGAGTGGTTAGAAAGTGACGGCCCACGAAAAGAAGGGAAACTATATAATAATCTTACAACGGAAACAACTTCTTCAGTTTGTCTTTTACCAGTGTCTTTTCAATAAAAAAAAGTGGTTACAAGTTTGTTCAAAAGAAAGAGGTAACAGTTCATACAATAATTTCACTGCATTTTCACAGATTTTGTAAATACTTGATAACTTTTCAATTTCACTGATGTACTTTAATTAATTTTTTATTTTATAATAGTATTGTGATATGGGTGAAATTTATAGAAAGTCCAATTAACACTCCTTATCATCACCTGATAATAAAAAAATTCGTAATCCATTTTAAAAATATCTTATCTTTGTGTTGATTTTTAATCAATATTTGTTTATATTTTGATAAAAACGTATTGTTTACTTACAATAAGTGAAAGTGCAAGATTAATAAACAAAAATGATTATTTTTCAAATTATCTTACCACACTTGATTTTTTCTTGAGTACTTTCTTTTACATTTGTTAGGTCACGGTCACTGGTTCATTAACATTATATAGGGAGAAAAATTTATATTTTCTAGAAATATAAGTCACTATGCTAAACAATGTACCAGTTTCACATGTATTTATTTAATCTTTTACTTTGATTTATCTATTCAGTTTATTCATGGAAGCGTAAAAACATCATTTTCTTTTATAATTGCTTTCCAACTATTGTAAAAATTTAATAAATTAACTTTCAACAACTATATTGTTCCGATATTATTATTGCAAATTTATTTAAAAAGTTTCGCATGTTAATATGACATCATCGATATAATTTATCATTCGCAGAAAGTGAAGAAAGTAAAAGCTGACACACTTTTATCTAAAAATGACCACCTACACCTTACCTAATCGGATATATATTTATATTTTCACTTTCTTTTTTGTTTTTTATTGGATAGAGATGCGACTTTCATACACCTTTGCAGCAACGATTTTGCTGCAAATCGTATTTGCACAAGAACAATCTTGGGGATGGTCTCAAGATAATTCGAAATTAACTGGTGAAACTTCACAACAAATTCCAGATAATATTGCAGCAGCTGATTCTTATAATGAAGACGTAGTACAGTTGAATAATACGGAAATCGAGAAAGTCGTTGACGATATTTTAACATCAACACGACAGGGTAGAGCTCTGGATGGCTATGATGAAGTTTATAGTGATCCGAATGTGCAAGAAGCTCTGCAGGATGGCGACGATAGCAAAGCGAGAAATTTAATCAAAGATCGACTGTGTTTCTTAGGGTTAATGCAAGTAAGTATTGAAGAAATAAATCAAATAACTCATTATTAAAAAGAAAAATTCTATAGTGTGATGAACAAATACATGGCAAAAGACCCTATATTTCACCTGAAGAACTGGTTTACGCACAACCAGTTGCCATTAATCCAGTTGGAAAACCAATTCCAACAATTCCACTAAAAGGTGTTAAAACTGGTCCAGCTTATGGCCCACCACGGCCGATTTCACCTTATCCAAATCGACCACCAAGTAAATTTGGGCCTCCACCAAGCAAATTCGGCCCACCACCTAGTTTCTCTGCCAATAAACCACCACGAAGAGGATATGGACCGCCACCAAATAAGCAATTCCTCAGACCTGGTGGCACAAAGCCATTTTTGAATGGAGAAATTTACGAAGGTGGTGAATTTTCACATTCTCATCAAGGTGGTGTAATTCTTGGCGATCACGATATACCGTACCAATTCGATCAAGGTGGCCAACATCAAAAAGATAAAAAAGTGGAAGTGGTTGTAAATGCTCATGGTGGCTCTGTTACTGGTACTGGCTCTTCAACAGCCGCTGGTGGTGTTTTAGAACACGTCCATCATCATTATCATCATAATTTAGACGGCACCAAATCACCAACAGTGGTTGTTAATCCAGTTCCAGTGGCTGCTGTAGCTGGTGCCGTTTCTGGATCACATTCAAGTTCGCAAAATAACTTCTTCAAACCTAGCCAAGGCTATGGAGGATTGACCATTGGTGGTGGTGGACTTGGAAGCTCGTATGGTGGTCAAACAATCGCAAATTATGGTTCCAGTTCATTTGGTGTCAAACCAGTACAAGAAAATTATGGACCACAATCGTTTAACAGTTTTGGAACTTCAGTTGGATCTTATGGAACAACAGGACTGTATAAAAAAGAATTAAATCTTAATTCTGTCAGTTCAAATTATCTGCAATCGAGTTATGCCGAAAAATATCAGGGGCTAGAGTCGGCCAGAGCTGAAAATTACGATTGCATTTGTGTACCATACGATCAATGTCCTTCACATGACATTATTGGCCGTAAAGATGATTTATATTTACCATTGGATCCAAGGAACTTGAAAAGCGACATTGAAGCTGAAGAAGAGGAACGGGTTATAACTGACGGCAATGGTACTATGACTGTTGTGAGAGTACCAAAAGATGCATCTTTGAATACTACGAAATTGGATGAAGAAAAAAAGAAAATATCAAAACGTGAAGTGCCAACAACAACAGAAAAAGCTAAAGTCGAAGCAGTAAGTATACGATTAATGATTTTAATATGTGACTAAATGTATGACGACTACGCAAAGACTTTAACAAACTGACGTCTAACAATTCCACCGCCCCCTCTTTAACTTTACAATAATATTCGTTCCGCAAAATAATCAAAAAACTGTTAGGGTGTTGGTTAAAATTGTGACAAAAAATGGAATTTAGTATTTTAGACGGCATATAATTTTTCCAGCGGCAATACGGCGGATCATATAACACCAAGAAAGTGAAACCAACGTTTGGTATATCATTTGGTTTACCCCAACAAGGAGGCGGTGGATATCCAATTAATCCTTACGGCCCAAATCCCCACATAAACCCCTATGGCGGCTCAATAGGTGCTGCTGGCATTAATCTCGGTCTTGTTTCTGTCAATCCATTAGTTTCTGTTCAAGTCACAAAAGACGATTATGGTGAAAAAGTTGTTAAGCCTTTTGTTAATTTACATGTCACGCCCAATAATTATCTTGTTCATAAGCTGGAAGACATTTTAAGTTACAAGAAACATGTCGTGTTTAATAAACATAAACATTTTCATTATCACAAACCACATTATTACCATCATGGGCCACATTATTATCATCATGATCATCCTGAAATTTATAAAGAACATCCTTATCCATCTGAAATATATCATGGACCTCCAGGTCCACCGGAAATACCCGATTATGAAAGTTACGGACCTTCAGGTCCTCCAGGTCCTCCAGGTCCTCCAGAGTATGAAGGACCTCATGTATTTAAGCCACATGGCCCTCCAAGCCATCATATTTCATCTGAAGTGAATTATTTCGAAGATAAACCTTCTTATTACGATGATCCTTTAAATTATGGTGGCGTTAGTGGCGCATATGAGGGTAGTTTCTTTGGGCGTACATTAAATAATACAAATTACGTTAATGGTAATAGTTTATTACAACAATTTGAACAAAAATACAATGATGGTCAAATTAATTACGGTAATTATGATAACAGTTTAAGACGAGAAAATACTCGTAGCGGAAAAAGTCTTTCCTCCTTTAATTCCAATCCTATAAAATTTCCAAATAATCGCAAAAGACGTGACTTGACATCAAATACAACAAAGGTATGACATTAACAAATGGGAATAACGAAGAAATTTATTATTATTTCAAAAATAATATATGTAAAACATTATTTGATTACAGCGACAAGCTTATTATGGTAACAGTATTGGTCGACCAAGTACTTGTGGTCCAAGACACGTATGTTGTAAACGTCCTCTACGTCCAAACGTGCCAACTGTTAATCGTCAATGTGGTACAAGACACTCACAAGGTATTAATGGTCGTATAAAGAATCCAGTTTACGTGGATGGTGATAGCGAATTTGGGGAATATCCATGGCAAGTGGCTATTTTGAAGAAAGATCCAAAAGAGAGTGTTTATGTCTGTGGTGGTACTTTAATTGATCCATTACATATAATTACAGCGGCACATTGTGTTAAAACGTAAGAATACTTCCTGTGGTACATTGAAGAAATGTTAAATAAGTAAATGTATTTTTGTTACAGTTACACTGGATTTGATTTACGAGTACGTCTTGGTGAATGGGATGTAAATCACGATGTTGAATTTTATCCGTACATCGAACGTGACATCGTCTCCGTAAACGTCCATCCAGAGTTCTATGCAGGCACTCTTTACAATGATTTGGCAATTTTAAGAATGGACAAACCAGTAGATTTCTCAAAACATCCACACATTAGTCCAGCATGCCTTCCACATCCACAAGATGATTACACTGGCTCCAGATGTTGGACAACTGGATGGGGAAAGGATGCTTTCGGGGATTTCGGTAAATACCAGAACATTTTAAAGGAAGTCGATGTACCAGTGGTGAATTTTGCACAATGTCAACGCCAATTACAACAAACACGACTTGGATACGATTTTAAATTGCATCCTGGATTCGTGTGTGCTGGTGGTGAAGAGGGAAAAGATGCTTGTAAAGGGGATGGCGGTGGTCCGATGGTATGCGAACGTGGTGGTACATGGCAAGTGGTTGGAGTTGTTAGTTGGGGTATTGGATGTGGACAAGCTGGAGTTCCTGGAGTTTATGTTAAAGTGGCACATTATATTGATTGGATTCGACAAGTTACACAACTTTATTAATTATTTCCGTCAGTGATTTGCTTAGTTTTAAGTATTTAATTTATATATTTTTAGATTTAGTTTAAATTATTTTATTGGAAGAAATAAACTTTTAAATAATGAATTGTTGGTTGTCTATATTGTTAACATTTTCCTACTAATTCTTGAAATTAATGGATTCATTTAAATAAATTGACGTTATTTGTTTGAACTTTATATTAATTCTAAAGTTCTAAACAATTAATTTGCTAGAAATTAGTATATTTGTTAAATAAAAGTACTTTTTACGTTCTATTTAAATTTAATTATATATCTACGTAATGAAATGAAAGAAAAATCATTAGGTATACATATTAATGTATTTAAATTAAAGTCAATTTGTGTATTTTAAATATATATTCGTTGTTAACATTTTTGTTAATATACCAGTTACTTAATTCTAATTTAACGCTAGAACAACGAAAATTTGCGGCTTTCTGTCATATACAGTTAATTCTAAAATGTTCTCATCGAAGTGTGGACATGTAGGCCGTCGCTATATTTATACAATATTTTTATTTATATATGAAAATCTACAATAATAGACTTATACTTATAGATATACGAGTACGTATATTGTTATAGTCAATTCGTAATGCCAATTTTCTGCAGAGAATTTTCAACGAATTTAATTATGTGTATTTATTATATTTTATTTTTCAGACACGCATCTCACAATACTAAGAAAAATACAAAGCTTATTAAGACTGTTGTGACCCACAAAACAATTAATAATAATAAATTTATTAAACAAACGTGCTCTCTAAAACAAGACCGCAATTTATTTTATTGTTTGCAGTACCCCGTTATATAAACTTTGTATATGTATAATAATTTTTATTCTTGTATTGTGTAAAATTTATTATAATCGTTGATGAAAATGAAAAAATTCTTAATTTGTTGAATTTAATGTTGTAAAAAAGCTGAATGAACACCTACATGAACAAACTGCATTCGATACACCTATTACATATATAGTTATAGTACTAGTATTGCATTTCCTGGTGAATGGGTGACCATATAATACATATAATAGATATTTACGAGTCAATATCAACCATTATAGTATATTGCCTGAAGGAAATGTCCCGTGCGCTCGCTCCCGTCCAACCAACTCCAACATAAACTGCTTGTTTGAGACCGATTTAAATCGGAGAGACTCAATAGGCGATTAGAACAGTAACCTCTGCGCGCTTGCATTGATTTATTTTATATAAATTCTTCTCCCATCGTGAAACGGCTTCAGGATATCTTATTATACTTACTTGTGTATAATATTGATGTGAACCATGTTGGAATTGAAGTTTGCATCGAAACAATTGTAAACAATAATTATCTTTTCACAGTAGCCTTTTTGATTATAAACTATATAGATTGCATAATTCTTGTAACCTGTCAATTAAATGTTTCTTTTTCAAACCAATATACTATATGCAGTTATTGTACCGTTATTTCTTATTTAATGTCACATGACAAATTATCATTGTACGAGCTGCAATAATCGAATAATTGTCCATGAGTTAAAATAAAAAATTTTGAAAGTGACTAAATTTTTAATTGTTTTTCTTTCATTTGCTAAAAAAGAGTGTGACAGTTAAAATTTTCTTGAGGGCATCGTTTAAAAAATAATTGTTTCACAGAAGCCTTTATATATTGCATATCATTCTTGCAACCTGTCAATTATTGTTTGTTTTTCAAACAAATAAATTATTAATACCTACTATACTATACCTACATTATACTCGTATTTGCAATTGTAGGTAGATACGTATATATTGTATTGATGTATAATAACGTGTTATTAATACGATATCTGATATTGATTTTATTTCAATAACTGTATTCGTATTTATAGTTTATGAGATTTTTTTCGAATAGAGCACTTTCAATTCTAAAATAATATGCTCCTTTCACAAAAGAGCTGTATTATGTATTTATGTGTACGTTTTTACTTAGTTGGATAAATTCAATAGAAAAAAATACAAATAGTTGACAAAATATATAGAGTTTCAGGTTAGTGGGTTACTTACTAAATTTAAATTAATAGTTATCCGAAAAAAGAACCTGAAACGCTACATTGAAGTAAAATAATGATAAATGAGATTATTGTATTATAAAGAAATAATTTTTCGTGTATTTACAGTTTAATATCAGCATGAGATTTATTGCAATATGAAAAATTCTACTTAATAGTTTCATCTTTGTAAATTTAAAATTATATCAGTTCCATTGTTGGATGAATTTTACCGAAAAATTCTAATAATTCACAAAACAACTTTGGTATACATATTATATTTTACGCTTTTTAAGGTGAAAGAAATAACACAATAGCAGTTTTGAACTTTTGAACAATTCATAAAAGAATTAAAAATTGAAAAACATATTACAAAACTGTATTGTGTAATAAATATTTTTGTATTGTATGTAAAAAAATAGGTTTTACATACTCGTACATATATAACTTTATCGTAATGATTTTTACCGTTTTGCACATATTTTATATTATTATAAGCATATTAGAAATAAAAACAACCTTGCCAAGGTAATATTTAGCGAAAAGTATATACATACCTAGGTATATATGTATATTTGGTAATTCGTATAATAATATTGTAACTGTATAATATATATGTATATATAGGTAAGCCATAATATAATTTTGCACTCTTGAATTTGCTAAATTAAAAAAAAACAAGCAAAATGTTTGTTCCGGCTTTGACAATTTTCTAATCCATAATAGTAGGCAAGTAGGTTATATTAAAAAAAGGAACAAAATAGGTAAAATAAAATATATTATGCGTACAGAAAAGAGAGGCCTTTTAAACCGCATACTGTATTTATTTGCAAAGATTCTTATAAATATAAATTATCTATCAATTTATAGCTAGGATAGGTATATTATTCAATTATAAAGCATGAACTTCTTTACATTTTCCTTATTTTGGCTAATAACATTTTTTGAAAAAGCAGTAAATTTTCTAATAGGAACATTCGTATACTTGCTCTTTTCATAAATTTGTGTACCTATGGTTATTGGTAAGTAAATTGAAATAGTCAATTTGGGTCCAAATGTTATGGTGTATGGTACCGTACAACTTCTTAAGCTCCGAGTAATTAAACATCATGGGCACCCTGTATATAAAAAACTATATATCTGTTTTTTAAATTTATATAGCGCTAAATTATGTATAAATTAATTTTATTTTACTGTTTTGTTTTATTAGTATATTTATTGATTAAATATATAAATTATCCATTTATAAATTAAAATAAATTGCATTCTTGTTTCATAATAAATGTGTAAAAGTTTCGTAAAATTTCATTTTAAAATTATAAAATAAGTATATAATGAATGTTTCATTTTATACAACTTTTCCCTATACATACATATATGTATATATAATTGAAAAACATTATATTACGGACAGATGCATGTACATACATGTTTGGTATAATATAATATTAATGAATTAAATTTACGGTAAATATTAAAAAAATCCAGTTTTATATATTTATCACGTGAAAATTAAATATTCATCAGTTATATATTATATCTGTTTAATAATCATTGTTTCACGTATAATAGATTGATTAAATAGGCACTTCCGTAAAAGAATACCAACATGATATAATAATTATTGCAATAATTATAATTACTTTTTCCAATATTAAACATAAATTATGTAATAAAAACGTTATGCTCTTAATTATTTATATATTTAATAATAAAAACATCAATTAATAAAATGTAAAGTGCGTTAATTAATTTTTAAGTATTTTTAAATGACAAAACATTCATTGTTGACTAAATTTTTAGGATGGGAACCGTATTTTTAATTAGAATTCTTTAATTTTCTACGGTTTAAATTAAATGCAACATGTGTATGTTAAAACAGAGGTAAAATAATTTGTTAGAAGAATTTTAAACAATAATAGATTTTAAATATTGTATAAAATATAGTTTTGGAAAAAATTTTAACATATTACCGACATTTTATTGCTTTTCACAGTTACTATTTTGTTTCATTTATAAATTTTTTATAATAATACTTAATATGCGTATTGTTATTGTTAAAAAATTGATAAGGTCGTTGTACGAGTATTTAAAAGGAAAAGATATTTTCAAAAGGAAAATGTTTGAATTTTGAGAAAAAATTAAATTTGAATTTGAACTTTTATCAACCAGTATTCTGCAGTAACTAATACAATTGTATTATGCAAAAATTTATTTATTTTTCAAATAAACTTTCATGCAATTGAAAAAATGCACATTTCCAATTGAACAATTCCACCATAATGTAAATTAACTAATTAAATATAAATTTAGTCGGTTATAAACCCGCACACAGGCATTACTTGGCAACTTTCTTTCAATACTTTCAAATAACATCAACGCACAATATTAAAAAAGCTCTTTTTTCTTCATATTATTACTATGTTAATACACAAATACAACAAATTATATATCTATACATGTATCTTTTTATTGTAATTGAACAATATATGTCTGACTGTAATTTGTTATTATTTTAACAACAGTTATATAGCAAATATTACTTTTCTATAATGATTTTCCAATCACAAATTCCATTCTACATTTTGACTAACATAAAGACAAATTACAAACATAATCATGTTGTTGTGTTATAAATTTTTATACAACAATAATTGTTTGATGGCCAAATGGATAAATAATGATTTTTTGCGAAAATCTAATTTGAATATCTTAATCATAAATCAGACAATATGATTTACTATATTTATTTAGAAAACTAACAAGAGTTGTAAGTTATAATTACATACATTCAATATCCGTTACAATTTATATTTTGTGAAAAATTTTATATTATTATTATAAGGTTTCAATCTAGATTCTAGACCAAAACTCTAATACAGTTAATTTTAAATATCATATCATATTTGTGCTAAATATCTTTTGAAAAAATATAATACATGTATTATATTCATGAAGAAAAAGAAGACATATTGACAGATATTTTTGTTGCATTGTTGATTGGATAATGATGATAGCTTAAAATTTCACACAATACAATACAATTTATTGACAATTTCAATGTCTGTGTGTGTTCAATTTTGGTCAAACAATAATAAATTACTGTAAAGGAAAAACTGTAACTGAACTGTTGTGTCGTCCTCGATATTTAGGAGATGATGATGAATAC
The DNA here is from genome assembly GCA_004796505.1 of Oryzaephilus surinamensis. NCBI lineage: Eukaryota > Metazoa > Arthropoda > Insecta > Coleoptera > Silvanidae > Oryzaephilus > Oryzaephilus surinamensis. The sequence continues at coordinate 14,674 of SSSI01009694.1, forward strand.
ATATTTAAGAAGCAAATTTAAAGAAATGTTTAACAGTTCATTTAAATTTAATGGAAATAATTTTTTGCATTAAATTGCATTTTGTTTATCAAATATTTTCATAGACATGCAGTCAGTAGGTAGGTAGGTATACACGTTTAATTTTCCTTCTGAACTTTAAGATATTAATCTTTATTGAATACTATATGATTTTCTACACACATAAATAATTAAATTTGTTGGCCTACATATGTCTTAATTAGTCTAGTGATATATGCAAATTTTTAACATGTATAAACATATAAATGCATTTAACAAGTGTCTCCACTAACGGATGTTATAAGTGGCAATTAAAAGACACGACGAGACGAATAAGAAAACTTGTGTGCATATATTATGAGATTGTCGGGAAATGATGGAAAATTGTTCTTTTTTTTGAAATATAGTACCATACCTATAACAGTACCTATATATGTAAGAGGGCTTAGTTCTTGTAGCGTAGCGGGGCGGAACCATCATTACCAAACACGCGGAACCGCACACTGTGTAGTGGTTTGTGTTTCAGTTCTTCTTACACAGAGTATAGTAGTAGAAGAAGGCAATTCCAAAAGAATATATGAATGTTTTGCAGTGTGCGATTCATTGACTGCAGGTGCTTCCGATCAATGCCATCATCAACAATAGAAAGATAGTAGCCTTTACCTTGACAAGTCACGGACAAGTGCTTATTAGTGCATTTTTTGCGGTTATAAATGATCATATTTCGGTAATAACAAAAATACAACGACTTTTTCATCAGTTTGTGAATTTCTCTACAGATTTTTTAATTTAATTTTTTTTTTTTTTTTGATAAACCTTTAAGCGGTGAGTGATTGTGAAATAATAACAGTTGAAGAGTGTATTGAAGTGCGAGAAGATGTTGCACTTTGCAAATCGATATTGTGGAATTGTTTGGTGTTTTCTTATATTTGTTCATCTTGTAAGTATCCGATTACAATTTTGTTCTTGTGCATAAAATATGATTACATTGTCTTTGTCACGTACTTAATTGTTCAATCTTCTTGGAAATGATATATTATATTATTATTACTTCCTTGTTTTAAACTTTTATGCTCCAATTTTTTAAATAAATAAAATTGTTTTCCATGTAAATTTGCATAAACTCTGCAATTTCTATGAAAAGTTTCGCATAATTTTATAAATAGTCGGTCTATAAACACACTTCAAACACCATTTTGCAGCATGTAAAAAAATTGCGATATTATTAAAGTACGTTGCAATGATAATTAGTTAACGGACGATAGTTGATTGATACTGTAATATCTTGTATAATTACCATTTGATCCAATTTCAAATAATTCCATAATATAGTTGTTGTAAAGTTATATTATTACATATTTATTCAAATGAACAACAGTTGGCCACACATAATACGGTATATAATATTTATTTAATGGTTATAGTTTTCATAATTTTTTTACAATAAAAACTTTATCAATGTAACGTTTTCTTTCATCTATAAAAAGAAATCTTGAAGAAATATACATTATTATTAGATTGTAGATTATATATTTTAATGTCATGACAATCGATTTAAAACTTTTTTCGAATTCAGGCTAAACTGAAGATTAAACAGATAATAAAACAGTGTTAAATTGCGTTTGAAATCATTTTTTACGCAAATTTGTGTTAAGAACAAACACAGGAAATAATGGTGATAAATGGGGGCCGCTGTATCTCTATTTAAAGACATTTAGCAAGCTATTTACAGTCTAGTAATAATGTATTTGATAAAGAATTGTATTGAAACGCCCACCTGAAATGTTAACAACTATCTTATATACAAGAGAGGTTTAACAGTTTTGCATTTTAATTTGATTGCCATTATACGATAAGGAATTGTATTAAACTTGATGGTACAGACAAAAAAAAATCTAAGTAAATTCCTAACTGTTATAGTTTATTGAAGAAAATTCAGATTTTATCATAAAATTGGCAAATTTAATTTGTGAAAAATTTGTTAAGAAAATTTCTTGTTTAACAAAGTTAAACAAGAGTTAACAGTAAAAGTTTACTGTGAAAATAAAATAATTTCTTTGTAATAAAATCGACTATTGATATACTTTAATGATGTATGTACAAACAACTTTATTTAAGTATTTCTTTTCATTACTTTCGATCAATTTTTCACATTTACCATCTGGTTTATGGTATGCAATTGAAAAATTACCCATCAACTGTAATCCATTTTCTTCTAATGGCTTTCTTTAGTTTGTTGATTAATAATTAAAAAAAAGCTCTTCAAGCTTTTACTTTTAAACACCCAAATTAGTTTTTGATTACAATTTTTTTAACGACAAATAACTGTCTTAGTTTTTAGTTTATATGATGAGTTATAATAAGCACGTTATAATAAATTGAATACATTTGTTATGCATCTCATTTTCCAGTATTATGACTATAATTTGTATTATAGCATGTATAATATATGTGGCAGTAAAACTAGCTTTTTTACATAAAAAAATAGAAAAAAGTATGTAGGTTAAAGTGTTACTATTATAAATTATCATTCTTGTACTCATTTACATAGATTTTTCAATATACTTTCAGACTCACTAAAATAATTACACACATAAACATAACATAAAATGCAATAAAAACAACTGGACTATAAGTGTTAACTAGGTCTAACAACATTATTTTTATTTTTGTTACAGGCTTTTATATCCGCTCAAGACTATGAAGGTAAAATTTATTAAAAATAAATATCTTTTTGTAAAATAAGAACTATTTACGTGTATCGAGTTGCATTTACGTATATTTATATTATATGAATAAAACTGTACATTTGAATAGATTAAACCCATATGAAAATTAAAATGAAAAGTGGAACATGCATCATTTGCTTGGCATTTTAAATTAATTAAATTAAATTAATTAAATTTGATTAAACCATTGACCCATTTACGAAAAAATTAAAATGAATAATGATATTTTTCAAGAGATGAACCGATATAATTTACGAAAATTAATGTTGCGTAAATTGAAACAATATCTTGTTATAAATTTTTCGATTCCGTTATAAAATAAAAATGACAATTAATACGTACAATATTGATAAATTCCATTATTATTTCTACAGTGTCTGAAATTCAATGCACTTTCGGTATAAGCAACAGCATAGGTACAAGAGATTCAATTGTTGCAAAACTACGTAAACCAGATGGCTTTAAAGGAAGTCCTCTATTTGCGGACGACCGAAGTGTTGATCCGGAAACGGACACTTCATGCCAAATTAGAGCAGACATTGCCGATCCTACAGGCTTGAAATACAACTTGAAGATAACTGACTTCAGTAGGTGTGGCGTATTAAAAAGAAATGTATGAAAACTAGTAAAACCTGATATATTTCCGATTTTGTTACATAGAAATTCTATTTAAATTTAGGGTTTCGTTCATGTACGTGTCTGGTTTCCCCAATTTCCCGGTGTAGTAATGCAAAGCGACCAAGAATTAATAATTATGTGCAAACCACCTGAACCAACAGTGATTGAAAATAAAGCGGCTGGTTTCGCCGGCAGCTTGTAAGTCGAAACTATTAATTGAACTTGAAATAATTATATTTTATGGTTTGTTACAATTTAGTCCACATGGTGCGAGAGTTTCTGGAGTAGTTGAAGAAACTCCTGGACGTTTAGAGTACGAAGTGGCTTTATATAAGGAAGCACCAGCTGCAAGACATAATGCAACAACAAATAGTGAACTACCAGTCGATCAGGCCGTACCAATCGGAACGAAATTGCAGTTGAGAGCAAGAATTAGTCCAGAATCAGCATGGAAATATGTTAAATTGATGGAAGTGACTGTTAGTCCTGATCCAGACGATCCACATATGGCAGGAAGTGTGGCCTTGGTAAAAGATGGGTATGTTTCAATAAATTCTCTTTATTTTAAAATTTAAAAAATACATACAAACCGTTTTCATATATTTGTTTGAAAAATAAGTAAATTTAAACTATTTATCATTTTTTAAAACTAAATTATGTCTTGCCAACATGTGATATTTTAATTGGCCCTTTTGATTTCCTTTATAGTTACAATGTTCGCAATGAAATTGTGGTTCAACACCGCATACCCATTTTATATGTTTGTATAATGAACTGTAATGTTTGTAAGTTCGTCCACAATTTGCACATTCGAAATTCTTCATTGGATTCCAATTACCTGAAAAGAGATGAAATGTTAGAGATAAGAAAAAAGAAAAATCAATAAATCTTTTCACCACTAAAACTAATTTTTATTGATATCTACAAAAGGACATTTGAATAAAAGACCCGATTAATTTATTAAAATCTATTTTAAAGGTTATTAACAATATTATTTACTAAAATTCGTAATATTTAACTTTATGTGGACAATAATAAACTCACTAAATCTTTTATAATACTCAAATTGACGGCCAGATCTACCTAAAAAATGAATACATCTTTTAAAATACAAAAAAAATTTAAATCTCAGGATAAATAAATAAACATATAAAATTGGTCTATGATTTTATTAAATAAAGAAAAATTATAGTATATAATCTCTTATTCTATGTCTTCATTGCAATTATTTAGTCGTTTATGTCTATGCAAATCCCCAAGATGATAATAAGAACGTCCACATCTGCAAAATATTGAACCATGTCCTCTTTTTCGTCGACCACGACCTAAAAAATAAATCCAATCAGTTATATGAATAAAAATTCAACTTTAAACAAGTATTTAAAAAGTTTAAAATACGATCTATTTACATAAATCGTTAACAATAATAAAAAAAATGATAGTCCTCCAAGCATAAACAATCCAACAAACAGTTAAAAAAACCATCTTGTTGCGGACATTTCAGAGTCAGTGTCATGGAAAGCGCGTTATTACACAAGAATTGTCATTAACTCCGTTACGTAATTTATTACATATATGTGTCTTTTACAGTTTCATACAATTCTAAATATATAATAATATATGTTTTTTGTAGTTGCCGAAACCGCGACTTTGCTTCTATAATTCCTCATCAGCCGGCTCGCTATCGAGAACGTCCCAATGAAGTGTTCCTCGACTTTGAAGCATTCCTTTTAAGCACAATGCGTGAACGTTCCACCCTCTGGATCCATTCCCAGATCAAAGCTTGTATGGATGCTGTGGACTGTCAGCCAGACTTCTGTTTGGACTTGTTCGAACCATCTGGACATGGTAAACGGCGTAAACGAAGAAATGCTGAAGTGATTGAAATCGTTGAAGCACCAAATGGAAACGATTTACAAAAGTATAATTCAACAATGCAACAATTTACAAAAATTAAAGGAAATTTAGAGTATACGGTATTAATGCCCGGTGAATTTTATCACAGATCGGCCAGTGTGGAGGGTAGTTGTAGTACATTTTTGGTAATAGCAGCTATTTTGGGGTGTCTGTTGTTCCTATCCGCATTTATAATGTGTTGGTTAGCAACGAAATTACATTCAGCATTAATTGGGGCTGCAAATAATGGTAAAAATTTGGAACAATTAGTTAGGGAAAGTCGGAATTATTCCGATACGGGATACACTGGTCGAGCAACAACACAATAAACATTTAAATTATTTATAAAATATAAATCTTGTTTATATGGACTTGTTGTTGATTCAAATATTTTATAAAGACTTATCTATATTTATAACAAAAATATTTTCTGTACATATAAACTAGTTTTTAGTTATGGTTTTTATTTATTTATAAACAATGGAAATTGTTTTCATATAAAAGGTATTTTATCAAAACACGATATTTATAAAATCCCTTTTATTTTACGAAAAACAATTTGTTTCCAATGTTTTCGGGGGGAATTGCACTATTATTTTTTATATTTATATGCACACAATCTTTGTGGAGATAGTGAGGCTGTTATTTTACCTTTTTTTAGTAGAATTTTATCAATAAATATTTATTTATTTAATAGTTTTTACGTTTTATGTTTATACAACCTGAAATAAAATAACATTTACGTAAAATTAAATATATTAAAATAACAATATTACAAAAATAAAATTGGTACACAATATATAATTTATAAAAACAATTAATGTTAACAATTTCATTGCAAAAATGTACATAAACATTTTTCCATAATAAATACAATAAAGCCTCTATATACACAGATTAAAAAATGCCATTATATTTTCAAAAAAAAATCTAATACAATGATAAAAAACATAATATACAATAAATAAATAAAAAATAAAACAATTGTACAATGGGTAGGAAAAATGAAAAATAAAAATGCTTTACTTTTTATTCAGTTTCTCATAAATTGCTAATTCTTTTTTTTCTTTTTCTGAATTTCTAATTTCAAATTCTAATCGATTACGTATTATTCGATCAACAATTTTCTCTGTAGTCATATCACTTCCACTATCTACTGTTAGAAATTTCCTTATTTCTTTTGGATATGAAAATGGATCACGTCCATTTTCATCGTCCATTATTGGTGTTAAACCATGTATAACAATGTCCACATCGAAATGTTCCATTAAATCTTTGGTAACTGTATATGGTGCGCCAATAACAACTTCTGAAACATATTTACATGCCAGTACACTTAAAACTCTTTCATGTAAATTCATTATCGGATAATTGGAGCCTTGGTAACGATTCACCACTGGATCAGTATGTAAACCAACAATCAAATAATCGCCAAACGAACGTGCCTTCTCCAAAAAATCTAAATGGCCTACATGGAACAAATCAAACGCACCAGCAACATATACGATTTTGTCATTAGATTTTGGGGCAACACCATTTGAGAATTGGATGATTTTTTGAGTAGTGGGCAAGAATTGTGAACATCCAGTCCATGGAGACCTGGCTGATGAATCTTGACCCATTCGAGATGAGTGGTCTTTTTCTACATCATACTCATACTGACCTTGTCGGAAATGATTACGGGTTAATAACAACATTCGGCCTACCAAATCGGTTGTGGATACTCCCGCTGTTCGTTGCACCTCCCTACAAAAACGGTACGAAAAAAAAGCGCCCCATTTTTTTTCCACAAGATCTCACAATTTGCACACAATTCACGATTATTCGTAAAAACTCCTCTTACCTGTATCTTCCAGCTTGTTTGACTTGATGATACGTATCGACACCATCTGCTGTCATTGTAATATCATCACCATGTACGCAAAAATCACAATCGTACTGGTCCAATGTTTCAAGGGTAGTCACGTACGGAGCACCTTCAACAACCTCGTCCACCCATTTAATAGCTCTCACCATTTTATAGCGTTCTTCCTGTGTAAATACCGGTGGACCTTTATGTTTGGTAATTTCCTCATCTGTGTGTACGCCAACGATTAAATAGTCACCCAAGGCTTTTGCTTGTCTCAATGAATTTGCATGGCCAAAATGTACCATATCATAACTGGAAAAACAATTATGATATGACAATTATAGAAATGATTACAATTTTAAATTAAATTATGTATTATTATACTTCGTGGAATCTAATTGTTTTAAATGCATTTTTTAAATATTTCGTTGAAAAACATAACCTTAAAGCTACAATTTTACTAAATTCATTAGAATTGAATGATTCGAGTGTTTAATAAAAGTATTTTCGCAAGTACTAATTTAGATTAGATTATTAGCTTATTAGTTCGAGGAATGCAGCTGTAAAAATGCGTTTTAGAAAATTTCTTTGAAAAACATAACCTTAAAGCAATTATTTTTACAAATTCAATGGAATTCAACGTTTAAAAATAGCATTTTCAAACAGGATTACAATATTGATTTATTTTCCTTACATGAAACAATAATATAACGTTAAAAAACTTACCACCCATCACACCAAACTCGTATTTGGTTTTTGTGACCGTTTTGTAGTTTTCCTTCGGGCATATTTTTTTAGCAATATGACAATTTATTAATCTGATTTTGTTTTTGTGTAATTAATTTACAAGCACACTTTTAAATTTGTTTAATAGACAAAAATTTCTGTTGAACGTCATAGAATTGTGCACAAGAGCGCAACTGTTGTGTTCTACAGAGTTCGGACGCCCCCCATTTCTACGCATATCACCTCATACGATTAATATACCATCCGTTTACCCCACCAACTATTTTTAGATGATATTCTTATCACTAAATAATTTTAATTTAATAGAATAGTGGAAATATACTTATTCCAAATGCACAACTATCAAAAACACAATTTTATTGAACACGGAATACAATTATAAAATTTTAAGATTTTCTCTAATCAGTAGGGTCGTCAATGCCTCCAGTTGTGATAACGTACATGACCTCGTTTTCCTCTAAATCAGGACTATCGTATATCTTGGCAATACGACGATTTCCTTTACTTTTTTTCAATGCAACACGTGTTGTGGACGAATGGGCCAATATATTACCACCAACTGGTTTTGGTGTATCTTCAATTTCCAATAAGGCAAAATCGGAAGTTATTTGATTTGTAACAAATACAGCTATATTAAATTCTTCACTAATTTTTTGTAAACGCGACATCATTTGCCCAAGTTTTTGTTGGCGATTTGCAATTTCACCACGTCCATTATAATCCACACGAAACAGTGCCATTATTGAATCAATTATCAACAATTTGAAAATACCGGCTTCTTCGTGAAACTTTGATGCTACCCTATTTAACGAATTTTATTAATTCAACGACATATGTTTTTAATTTGTTGAAAGATATTATTACATATTTAGTAATTCGTATTGATGTTCAGAATTGTAAGCTCTAGCATATAAAACATTTTCTAAAACTGCAGTTTGGTCCAAATTGAATCTTTCCGCAATTGCACGTAATCTTTCTGGTCGACTAAAGATTTTCATGTCAAGGAAAAAATATTTATAAAATTGTGATTGTTTTTTTTAATTAGAAAAGGATACAAAGTATGTTCGGTGTCAATGAACATCACTTTACCACCAATATAGCCTCCAGGACCAGGCATTTGGGCTGTAACACATAACGTATGCGATAATTGCGTTTTACCGGTACGAAATTCACCAAAAACTTCTGTTATAGATGTGGACTCTATTCCGCCTCCTAACAGTTTACTAAAACATGATTTTAGAATATGGATATATTCAGTTCAATATGTTTTTTGGCTTACTCTAGGCCTTTGCTGCCCGTAGTTAATTTAAAAATTTGTTTTCGTTGATCAGAAAGTTCCATAGCAGTAACGAAAACATTATTCATTGTTAATTTACAACAAATTTCCTTGATTTTATCAACTTTAGCATCATTAAATCCATTTATTGATAATAATTTTTTTCTCATACACATTTGTATGCCTTTTATAGTATTTATACCGGCTTTTTGAAGATGCTTAACATCGTCTTCAGAAACATTGTGTTCGAGTAAAATTTCCACATCCAAAAAGCAAATATCCTCTTCCTCAACTAAATCAACTGTATCCCTATCTAGTGAGTCGTTTTTGTCTACTTGTTGCTGCATTATTTATTTATTGTTATAACAATTATTGTTGAATTTTTCAATTGTTTAAGAAATAAGAAAATGGTGGCAGTCTTAAATTAAATTCAAGTATAAAAACAATGTAGCCAACAGAAAAATAGTTTCTAAATTTGTCTGCTTCTTCGTCTTAAACACTACTTCACGGGTTATTTACATATGGTCGGTGCCCATTGCCCAATTTTCCCCAACACTACTATAAGCTTGAAATCGACCAAATATCTAAATTAACCGTGACATGACTTGAATTTTTAAGGTTATATTTAAAGTTTTTGAATATCAGAATTTGATTATTATATTAAAAACATTTATAAATACTATTAAATAATTTAAAAACATGTCGGTGAGTGTTTTAACATTAAATGGTCGTCGACAAACAGTAAAGTGTACACCAAATATAACCATCCTTCAGGTTAAATTTTTGTTAGAAACTATAAAATATAGTTAAGTGTAGTTATTTATAGATTATTGAAGAAGTATGTAAGAAACACGGTTTAAATCCCAATGATTACGATATAAAGCATCATAATAAAATCCTTGATACAACAGCAACATTTCGATTTTCTGGATTGCCAAACAATGCTCAATTGGAATTAACTGAAGCTGTAAAAAAGCGAACAGATTCGGAGATCATTTTAGCGATTCAGTTGGAGGATGGCAAACGCGTAGTGGGCAATTTCAATCCAAATGAGAAGTTAATTAATGTATTAACCACATTATGCCCGGAAAGTTTGGAAACAAGTCCAGTTGTTATTTATACAAGGCGAGAAATCTATGGAGAAGCCCTAAATACGACAACTTTAAAAAATCTCGGATTGACTGGTGGTCGTGCCATGATTAGATTGATACATAAAACACCGGAAGAGTTGAAAATGCAAGCAAATGTTTCAGCACCGTTGCCTTCGAAACCTGTGGAAGAAAAACCCTACTACAGAAAACCAGTAAAAGCCAATTCACCAACTAAAGAAGAGGCTACATGTAGTTTTGAGCCTCCCAAAAATGTGCAAAAAAATACATCCGTCGATTTGCTTAAATTGGCTAGAGAGAAACGAAAAAATCATGAGAAACCATTAAACGTGGAGGAAAAAAGAAAAACTAGCATCGAAGACCAAACTAAAGTAGTCGAAGAGGTTTCTATGGAAGTGGATGAACCCTCAAAGCAAAATTACGAAGATAAAATAGAAGACGATTTTGTTTTTGTAATTAAATTACAATTACATATTTACAAAAAATGTGTTAATTTGAAATTTTATAGCTTGGAAATAGGAATGCCATATTATTCTCATTGGAAACGGCCCAAGCTGTACCGAGTGAAGATTTGCCAGATGATTTTTTCGAATTAACAATTGATGATGCGAAAAAAATTTTGAGAGATGTAAGACGTACGCATCAAGGCATGGAAAATGCCCCTCTACTAACATCTAATTTAAGAAATTTAGAAGAATCGAAAAAACAACTTAGACAATTAAATAAATACAAAAGATCTATAATTCGTGTATTATTCCCCGATAGAAATGTGTTACAAGGCACATTTTTACCAACAGATACAATCGAAGATGTGCATGGGTTTGTTAAAGAGTTTTTAAATGATCAGATGATGGATTTTTATCTTTGTAAGTGTTTAATTGTGGTCTGTTCACAATGGTCTTAATTTAGTTTCTAGATACAACACCTCCAAAATGTGTTTTAAGTAAAGAAAATCGCTTAATTGATGTCAATTGTGTACCAGGTGCTTTGTTACATTTTGGTACAGATAAAAAATGTGAATACTATTTAAAAAGTGAATTACAAAATAAATTTACATCAAGTACAGTCGCTACAATGGTTACGTCAAAGATGAGGTAGAATTATTTTCTATTGTTTTAAGCGTTTTATTATTGATTTCTAATGATTTTTATAGACTGGCAGCAACCAGGTCAGGTGGTGGACAGTTTGTAGAAGATAGTCAGAGTGATTCAAATTTAAATGAATGTGAAAATGGCCCAAGTACAAGTAAGACTGAAGAATATGCGGGACCTAAAGTTGTTAAAACGACCGAGAACATACCAAAATGGTTCAAACCTTCGAAATAATTAATAAAATGTTAATAAAAAACAGTTTAGAGTTTTATTTATAAAAATGTATAAAAAATCAAAATAAAGTGGAATATTTTCATATATTTGATATAGTTGCGATCATGTATAAACAGAGCTGGGCAAAATCCTTTACATTAGTATTTAAATTACTTTTCAAAATTTTTTCCGAATAGTAATTGAAATATTTAAGTATTTTAAGTAATTTAACCAAAAATTATTTTAAATACAAATTACTTTGAAAAATATTTTGTCATGTACTTTAAATATTTTAAAAAGTATTTTAGATACTTTTAGGAATTTAAATACTAAGAAGTATTTTAAATCTAAAATATTTTTTAGTTTTTAGGACAAAATACAAAACTAAAAATTAAAAAAACAAGATTTTTTTATAATGTAGGATGGTAGATATGTATATTATAGTGCATATACAATTATTATGTCGAGTGCTTTACCCTTTTTAGTAGTTTTTAGCCCATTATCAGAATACTTATAGGACTGATATATATAAATTATAAAGTACTTAAATATTAAAAAAACTGTACTAAATACAAAATACTTTTAAAAAGTATTTGAAGTATTAAGTACATTTTGCTTTTTGAAAAATGTACTTAAAATACATATTTTAAATACTCAAAAATATTTAAAATACAAAATGTAATTTAATTTTTAAAGTATTCCCAGCTCTGATTGCAAATATACATTCTTTTTTAATGAAGTTTAATTTTGAACGGGTTTTATCTAATAAATATGTATAAGAAAGGAAATTGAAAATAAATCCCATTAAAGAAAATATGTAGGTACTATAAAAATATATGGTATTCATTCAATTCATAATAGAATATACATTTTCACAATGGTTTTCTTATTGAACGGAAATCGTAAGAAAAATACACAATACGTAATTTAATAACTATATTTATAAGCATATGAAAATGTTCAGCAACATTACATATACAAAAAATAACAATAAGCTATTAAGTTTAACCTTTAAGGGAAAATCTACTTTGTATATGGTAAAATGGGCATATCTTTTTTATTTACAAACAAGTTTTAACGAAAATTCACCAGTATATTTTCAACACATAAAAATTTGTCGAACTTAAAAATTTTTTATTGAAATATCTAATTTATTTGTCGAAAATTGATTGACCAT
>SSSI01009695.1:0-53739 GCA_004796505.1 Oryzaephilus surinamensis
TAAAAATTGCTTTATTTGATAGACTGATATTTATTTATTAACATATTAAAAGATGGTGTAACCACAGTACTTGAAAATAATGTTATTTAACAATTTCTTACAAGACTACATTCTTAGGTTAGGTACAAGGTTGATGACAATAGGGATTTTCAAAGGCGAATTGGAAAAAAGTGAAAATACGAATTTTCCTAAAAATTGCTTTATTTGATAGTCTGATATTTATTTATTAACATATTAAAAGATGGTGTAACCACAGTACCTGAAAATAATGTTATTTAACAATTTCTTACAAGACTACATTCTTAGGTTACGTACAAAGTTGATGACAATAGGGATTTTCAAAGGCGAATTGGAAAAAAGTGAAAATACGAATTTTCCTGAAAATTGCTTTATTTGATAGTCTGATATTTATATATTAACATATCAAAAGATGGAGTGCTACGGCAACCGAAAATATTGTTATTTAACTTTTATAGCACTTATAGCTGTCTTTTCGCAGCACAAAATAAAAATTCAAATTGTACTTGTATGCTGATGGTTTGGGATTTTCAGAACATCATAGTGCAATAACTGATTTATTCTAAATTCTTTATTTTAGACAAATGTATTAAAATATTTTGTAATATATAAGTGTATTAAACTGTATGCGTTATAATTTATTATTTTTTAAATCGACATTTAATAAATAATGAAGGGTTTCTTTATTTTATTATATAATTTATTTAAAAGTTTTGCAACTCGGAGCAAGACAGAGTATGCAATGAACATCTCTGGTGGGCGTGGCCTTATAAAAGTGGGCGTGGCCTATTAGAAAATGGGCGTGGCCTATTAGAAAATAGGCGTGGCCTAATATGCGCTGTTGCCAAATTTAAAATCGGCTGCTAACTTTCGGCTGCTAATTTCACTCCAGTGTTTAAATTATTTTAAGACACAGATTGAACAAATGTTTTCATCTTGAAAGTGTTTTTATGGTGTTGTATTTGGAAACACATCATTATTAAATATTTAAAAGAAACACTAGGGAGGTTAAAAGGTCACACCTTTTGCCTACTTATAATATAAACTCACTGTAATTACATTCGCGACTATTACACTGTTAATTTTTTCGCCGATTATTGTTTTATTATTAACCAAAATTAATTATTGGCCTTTTAATAAACATAATACAAGCAAAAACAAAAAATGACAAGTTAGAAAGTCATTTGACGTGTTGTTTTAAACATCTTGGGGTAAATAAAAAATATAAAAACAGGACACTGTAATTTTAGTTACAAAAAAAAACTTAAAATTTGACACGGATAATTTAGATATCTGGTCGGTGCCATATTTCTCTCTTCACAAAATATACTTATTTACATTTAATATTTATTTTTATTCATTAGCAGTTTCTTACTTCCAAAATGGTTTAATTACGAATAAAATTTTCATATGTAGGTATATGTATTTATAATTAATATAAATATTGAGTAAATGACCGGTAAATATCTGATATCTCCCAATAATTTTCTTGTTCTTTTAATCTTTTTAATACGAAACATCCCCCATAATGTCAAAAATTAAAAAAAAATAATTTGCTTTTATTAAAAAATTTGTTGGTTTTATTCAATTTTAAATTAATTTTTATTATTTTATACAAAATAATAAAGTTTTAAAAAAACGCACCGACCGGGTATCTAAATTAACCGAGAAAAATTTGTATTGAATATAACTAGAATGAAGCAAAAATCCCTAAACGCACCTAAACGACTGAAACGAACCAAGGGCTTGTTTGTGAATTTATAGGTTATTTTACAAATTTTATTTTAGTTGGAAAATAAATAAATTTACTCCAAAATGCCTCGTATTATGATAAAAGGAGGCGTTTGGCGCAACACAGAAGTATGTAACATAATGAAATAGTTATTTTCACTTATACTTTTAATTTATACTTTTTCAATTGAAAACAAATTAAACACAAATTTCCATAGGATGAAATTCTTAAAGCTGCTGTTATGAAATATGGAAAAAATCAGTGGTCACGTATAGCATCTCTGTTACACAGAAAATCAGCAAAACAATGTAAAGCTCGTTGGTTTGAATGGTTAGATCCAAGTATAAAGAAAACCGAATGGTCGAGAGAAGAGGATGAGAAACTGTTACATTTAGCAAAACTAATGCCTACACAATGGCGTACTATTGCTCCAATTATTGGTAGAACAGCGGCACAATGTTTAGAACGCTACGAATATCTGCTGTAATTTAATTCGACTACAATTATTTAGCATTCAGTTAATTATCTGTTTCTCTAGTGACCAAGCCCAGAAAAAAGAAGAAGGTGAAGATGGTGTTGACGATCCACGTAAACTTAAACCCGGTGAAATTGATCCAAATCCAGAAACGAAACCAGCACGTCCGGATCCTAAAGATATGGACGAAGACGAATTGGAAATGTTATCAGAGGCAAGAGCTCGTTTGGCTAACACTCAAGGTAAAAAAGCCAAACGTAAAGCACGTGAAAAACAATTAGAAGAAGCTAGACGATTGGCTGCATTACAAAAACGTCGTGAATTGCGTGCAGCTGGAATTGAAGTAACATCAAGACGTAAAAAGAAGCGTGGCGTTGATTATAACGCTGAAATACCATTTGAAAAACGTCCAGCAATCGGTTTTTACGATACTAAGAATGAAATTGTCGATCCAATGGCACCAGATTTTTCCAAAATGCGTCAACAACATTTGGACGGTGAACTACGTAGTGAACAAGAGGAACGTGAACGCCGCAAAGACAAACAGAAATTGAAACAACGTAAAGAAAATGATATTCCACAAGCAATGTTACAGAATCAAGAACCGGCAAAGAAACGATCGAAATTGGTGTTGCCTGAACCACAAATATCTGATCAAGAGTTGCACCAAGTGGTAAAATTGGGGAAAGCGAGTGAAGTGGCTAGAGAAGTGGCTGGCGAAAGTGGTGTAGAAACAACGGACGCTTTATTGAATGATTACACAGTGACACCGCAAGCTGCAGCTACACCACGTACACCTGCACCACAAACTGACCGAATTTTACAAGAAGCACAAAATATGATGGCTTTAACACATGTTGATACACCGTTGAAAGGTGGTATGAATACACCATTACATAATTCTGACTTTAGTGGTGTTTTACCACAAAGTCAAACAGTTGCAACACCAAATACTGTGCTTGCAACGCCATTTCGATCGGCTAGAAGCGATGGGGGTGCAGCAACGCCTGCCAGCAGCGGTTTTATGACACCAAAATCGGGAAATGCACCTTTGAATGCAACTCCAGTACGTGACAAATTGAATATTAATCTAGAAGATGGTATTGATATTGGTGACACGCCGGCACAGCATCGAATGTTTCAAGCATCAGTTAAAGAACAACTAAAAATGGGTTTAAGTAGTTTACCACAACCGAAGAACGATTATGAAATCGTTTTGCCGGAAAATGAAGAAGAACAAACTGTGGAAGAGACACAAAACGAAATGGTTGAAGATCAAGCTGATATCGATAAAAGAAAAGAAGAAGAAATGAAAGCACGAGCTGCTTATGAGTTATCTTTACGTTCAAAAGTGATTCAACGTGATTTACCACGTCCACAAGATGTCAATTTGGCCGTTTTACGGCCACCAAATGAAAGTTATTCATTAACAGATTTACAAAAAGCTGATGAATTAATCAAATCCGAAATGGTGACAATGTTACAATATGATAATATAAAAAATCCAGTTCCAACAACAACAAAACGTTCGAATTTATCACAGGCTCAACAATTAGCATTCTTAGAACAGCATCCATATGAAAGTTTTCAACCAGATGATTTGGATTTTGCTAAACAATTGTTAAAACGTGAAATGGATGTTGTAAAACATGGAATGAATCATGGTGATTTGCCATTAGAAGCGTATACTCAAGTGTGGGAAGAATGTTTGGGTGAAGTGCTATTTTTACCAAATCAAAATCGTTATACACGTGTATATGTGGCTAGTAAAAAGGATCGTTTAGAGTCAGCGGAAAAACGTTTAGAACAAAATCGTACACATATGGCGAAGGAAGCAAAAAAGGCGGCAAAAATGGAAAAGAAATTGAAAATTTTAACAGGTGGTTATCAGTCTAGAGCACAAGCACTTATTAAACAATTACAAGATTTATATGAGAATTGTGATCAAGCGAATTTGGAATTGAATACATTTAAATTCTTACAAGAACAAGAAAAATGTGCATTGCCAAGAAGGATACAATCACTGACAGATGATGTGAATAGACAAATGGAAAGAGAAAAAGTGTTGCAAAAGAGATATGGTGATTTGCAAAATGAAATTAGAGAAATACAAGAGAAATTACAACAACAACAATTAGATAATGATGCACAAACACAGAATGATTTTAATGGAGTGGAAGGTGACGAAACAATGGTAAATCTAAATTCAAATGAAATAAATGGTGAATCTGAGATTTAATTTGAGGATTGCATATTTTTAGTGATTCTAATATATTTTAGTCGAATTAATTGAGGGACGTTGCGTTTTGTGTTCTATTCCATTAATTTTATGCAAATTAGAAAATAATAATGTGTAAATTTTTATTATAATAAAAAGTATTAACGCTATTTTTTTTTTATTTTAAAAATAACTTTGTTTGTTTTTCCAAAGGTAGTAATAAATACTCAATAAAATTAAAACGAAACTGCTTTAATGTTCAAGTCTGTTTGCAATTAACTAAAATAAATAAATAACATTTCCAAGCTATTGTGTAATATCGACTAGATACACAAAAAACAAACATTGATACAATGACATCAATAAAGTGTTGTAATTTTTGAATTCAACAAATTTTTATAAGGAAAGTGTTTTTCCATTGCTATAATATAATTTTGTATACATGAATAAAATACAGTTTATTTATTCAGCAATACAATAACACTTTTTTACAAAAATTATCATAACTTTCTTGTGTATTAAATGCTAACACATCACAGATTTTTTTTCAACAAAAACAATTCAACTTAAATTAATTATTAATCATACTTAAATATTGATGGTCTTGGAGTATTTGGGACGGACACATTGTGTTCATTTACTTCTGACGTAACGAAAATTCTATAAAAACGTTATAGAAACTATCATAAGTGAATTTGAATTGTTAATGCAATTGTTTTAGTAAGAAAAAACCTCAACCTGTGTACACAAAAAAATGAAATGGTTACAACATAAACTAATTTCACGTAATGTCCATTATTAAAGACAGCCAATATCAGTCTTTTTTTTTATTATTTATATTACTAAATGAAAACACACACACACAAAAACACAAAATAGTTATTTTTTTATTAAAGGAGTGAACGAGGCGATAAATTTGGACCTAATAGAGGGCCCAAGATCGCAGTTCACGTCCGATATGAAATATTTTTACGGAATTTTTAAAAATGATGTTATTTATACAAATTTTTGTATAAATGACTGATTTTTTAACAATTCCACAAAAAATATGAATATATTATTCAATTAAAAACACTTAAAATGAGTCGAAAGTTTCGAAGTTTCAATGCGAAACTGAAATGTTAGTTAAAATCATATAATAACTTTCAACTAACCGAGCCCATAGTTCTTTGCGAACTTTCGCTGTAAATTTATATGATACACAAAGAGTTGAAGCAGTGGCGAATGTTAAATTATACAAAAGAACTATTTTAAAATTACCCAGCCATTCGATGCTTCCAAAATCACCTAATAAATCAAAATTCGTTATACCTGTAAACAAATACGTATTTATAATGCGAAAAACTTTATAAAATGAATAAAATAATACCCAGAATTTTTGATAATAACGGTAAAGCAGAACTTAATATCAAAACGACTGCACAATTTCCTATAATTAAAGAAAATGGGGTACTTTTTGGCTTTGGCCGAATTCTACTCATTATTGGAGCTGTATAAAGTCCGATTGATGACGTTATGATAAAGTATAAAATTAATACTATTTCTAAGGCAGCACCAAATGGACCTAATTTCGATAAAGAACTTACTCCTAAAGTAAATTGCTGTAATAAAATAATAAAAATGAGATAAATTTTATTACATTCACGATAAAATCTTTACTTTAGAACTGCTTGGTAGTGCTTTAATTCCAATTAAAAGCGATAACGTGTTTTGTACAACAAGTAAAACAGAAATACTTGTAAGGCCTATTAAAAGCAACATACAAATCGGATAAACGACATTCCTACGTAATGAAGAAGTCTGTCTTTGCTTATCTAGAAAATGTAAATAAGATTATAAACAATTTAAATTATTGAAATTCTTATTGTACCCAATATTTTCCTTCTCATTTCAATTTCACTTAATCTAGCACCTAATCCAGTCTGTAGTTCGCCATTACGTAAACGTAACAAATTATTTGGTAAATTATATTCATCGTCATGTAAAGGACTATTTAAATCTAATGCCATTGGAGCTGGACTAACGTAAGATGTGCCTGTACATTGAGCATGTTTTAAACGACGTCTAAGACTCTCCTCTTCTAATGCACAAGCGAAATATTCTTCATTTAAATCGCGTAAAAACTGGGGTTTTATTAAAAATTTTCCAACAACATCAAATAAACGAACAAAACCTAATGGGGTGCAAACTAATAATAATAAAACACCAAGAAATGATATACAAGAATAAAGAAATGGTAGGAAATAGCTCCAAAAATCTGCAATAAATTATATTATTAGGTTTCAATAAATCTATTATAATTATAAGCATTGTTTACTTAATAAAGTTCGAATACTTGAATTTTCCTTATCGATTAAAGCGGATATAATGTACGTTAAACCTAATACTACAATTCCTAACAAACTGAAAACAGTAAATGTTTCATAAAGTCTAGCCATTAGGCCTTTTCTGTGTCCGAAAAATCCTTCAGACTCAGTAAATAGGTAAGCAAATGGCAGAAATACGAATAAGGCCAAATTTGAGAATAGGAATATATAATTCCAAAGTCCTACAACAAATATAAGATAAAATTATGTTCTTCCTTGTTCTGTTGTTTGTTCCAACCTTGTATTAATGATGAATTGAGCCATTTTATGTAGTAGCTATTAGGGTAAATGAGAAGTACTTCATTGGACACGATTGATATTGGCAATAAAAGCATTGCACCTATAGATACAGCCAATGAAAATGTACATAGCCATGTACTAATTCGGTAAACGGTAATTTCATCTTCATCACTACTATAATAATCTTCACGACCACGTCGTTTAAATCGGCCCAATAGTGCAAAACTAGCCAAATATAATAATAGAAATAGCAGTAAGAAAATCTAAGATAAACAAATTATTACGTAGAAAGTTAATTGTTTTGTTTTGTTAACTTACTATTTGTTCCCTAACGTTATTATGAAAAATTTGTTCATTTAAATCAGGTTCATCTTCATAATCTTCCATTATATAAGTTCATCTATTTGTTAAATATTGTGGCCTTTCATATAACAATAAAATAAACATTTTTGAATGTGTTTAATGCAATGTAAACAGTATTGTTATCATTTTTCGTAATTAAAATTTAAATACACGTACACCTTAAGTTCTTATCAACTTTTTGTTATTGTGACACAAGGCAGAATAACCAACAATTTATTAATAAAATATGAAATTCTACTGAAATTTCAACTAATATTAAAGAATAACCACTTTATTCTTTTTCATTCCTTATCAAGGATAAAACTGCATTAAAACCTCTTTAAAATGTATAACGTAAGTCTTTTATAAGTCAACATTATTGCACATCACTGACACAGGACCGGCAACACCTTAAAATAAAAAACACTAAAAGTTATCAAGTGTTGCCAATGCAAGAATATTTAAATTATTTTTTAACGCGGTAATAATTCAAATTTGATTGTCACACAAAAATGGTCGTTTTTGTGATTTGTGGTCAAGAAAGTTCACGAAATTTAGTCCATGCTATTCATATTGCACG
Source organism: Oryzaephilus surinamensis (assembly GCA_004796505.1). NCBI lineage: Eukaryota > Metazoa > Arthropoda > Insecta > Coleoptera > Silvanidae > Oryzaephilus > Oryzaephilus surinamensis. The sequence goes on from SSSI01009695.1 coordinate 7,972, forward strand.
TTATTTACAAAACAATTTGCCTGATTTCACTTATCAGACCATCGAAGTAGAGAAATACGATTGGCGTGTAATATATATGAATTAATTAAAAATTATATAAATATTTTAATATTTATATATGTATTAAGGGATATTTGTCAATGTTAAATATTCATAATGGATGGCATTTCACTTCTGGCCCCGTAATATGGAAAAAACTTTCTGAAACAGACCAGCAAAAGTACTTAATCGGCGGTTTAAGTGAATTTTGGGAATATTGTTACGATTATTATGGAGTTGAATCACGTTTGTCCAAGAAAGACTTGGATAAGTTTGTTGAAATTTGTAAAGCGGTATCAATAACACCTAATTCGTAATAATTAGATAAAGAATTTAATCCTTTTGTGCTAATAATTATAGAAATCTGAAGAAATAAAATCACGAACTAATTCAGAAGATGAGTTTATAATTGGAATTGTTGGTACTAGAAACTGTATATTAATGTCTGTTTTAGAACGAATTTTGAAACTGGAAGAATTAAGACGAGGACATAATATAATTACTATAAAATTATATGAATATGAAACTCTAAGTCCAGAAGAAAAGATATCTGTTGAAACAAAAATTGAAGAATTATTGCTTGGAACTTTTTCTAACGACAAACCAGTTATTGAAATTTCCACTTTCCTTACAAATTTCTTACAAAACACGGACTTAATAATATTTTTGGACAATTTCAAAAAGTACTCCTATTATTTTAGTATTTAGTTATATTCGCTATAAATAATGTTGTATGTTTTTACTTAATGTCCATCAGGGATCAAGAAAAACCATTTCAATATTATAACAGAATTGCAATTAGAATGTTTCAATTCGCCGATGCAATGGACTATTTTGGAAAAAATCAAGTACGAGTTATATTCAGTTGTGCAGAAATGGGTTGTTTATTAGCACACATTCTCATCCGATTAACAATTAACATAAAACCGTACAATGTTGTTTGTGTCACTTGCGATCAAAGTTTACAATATATTCAAGCAATTAAGCACGTGTGTAATGTGCCATCAGAAAATTTATCTGCATCGCCAGTTTGGGGTTTTACGTCAACGGACATTTTCGTCGATTTACGATCCACTTTCTTTAAAACGGATGTTGTGAAACCGTTTCAAAGGGCTTTAACAGCTTCAAAAGGCAGTACTTTACCACTTGGCACCGTTTCAACGGAATTAAGAGTTTTATCCTATTTGATAGAAGATGAAGAACATGTTAAACAGCAATTTAAACAAGTGAAAATGGATTTTTATGTTTTGCAAACTATTTTGCAATTATCTTTTGTAGAATTGGGACGGAAATGAATTAAATGGTAATAAAGTTGAGGCATTAATGAGTTTATTAAAGTTGTGGTATGCTGAAGAGCAACATGACAATATAATTTCATTAGGTGTTTGTTCAGATGGTGCGAAAATATTTTATATTGTTGGAAAAAATGTCGATATAATGGCTTTGTTTAAGGTACACATGGAATTCCAAAGGGACTTGTCTTTTCTCAACCGGTTATAATGGAAACTAAAAGACGTTGGAGACCGTTTAAAGATTTTCCAATAAACGAAACTAGTAAAGAACGTATAAATAAAGTAGTCAAAGAATGTATGACAATTTTAGAACAATTCGATTTATTTTAATAATAATTATTGTATTCATATACAAAATAAAACTATTTTTCTTATAATAAATTTATACAAAATCTTATAATTAACTATAGTTTATTATAATACATAGAATTTTTGTTGAGATCATTTTCTTTTTAATGTTTTCGAATAATGGAATGATTTCATAATTTTCAGTCTTAATACAAAATTTCATAAGGCTCGAGTATGGACAATATTCAGTAGTTGAGAAAATTTCCTATAAATATTGATGTACTGATAAATTGAATTTATAAAAATTTTCCCAACTATTGTATAAATAAATTAAGGAACTTTTACAAAAACAAAAAAAAAACTTTTATTTACAGAGGCACAAAATCGGCTTAAATACTAAGTGATGGTCGTTTTTTGCGATCACCTTTCGAATTTTTCCCAAAAATATTGCCTAACACTTTCGATACACTATTGACACCCAATTTTCTTCGAATTGGTAACGCTTTCAATAATTGAACTGATCTTGCTTCGCGTATAAGCGATTGGAAGGCTAATGAAACACCCGCAAAATTTTCAGCAGCACTAACTTCATAAAATTGACAACCATATTGTAGGGACAATTCTTGTCCATCGTCCACACATATTTGCCTACGAAAAAAAAAAACCAAATTGAAACACTAATTAGCTTTTGTGTCATAAAGAAATTTCGCAAACATGTAAAGAGGCAAGTGTTAATTAAATCTAATAGTGATTTGCATTGACATGATATATTATAGTTTTGGAAAAATGATGTTTTCACTTTCCAATCAATACATATGAACGTAAAATGGAGAAAATTTATAGAGAGATGCAAGAAATACGGGTGTGCGTTTAACAATTTTTTATTTATTTCCACTGTATGTGTGCAAAATAAATGGAAAATGTAAATGAACCTACCTTGAATGATCTAAATCACGTTTATTGCCTAGTAAAAGACTGGTATAATATGATGGCAGTTTTAGTTTAACCAATTGACTTAAAATCTCTTGCGCCTCATGGAAACTGTGTCGATCCACAACTGAATAGACAATCACAAATGCTTCACCCCATCGAATGTGCTCATAAAGACATCCATTTTTCTGAAAATCAAATCAATTTAACAATATTAGTATTGTATAAGGCGCCGTTTAGGGCTTTATTGGAAGTTGAAAATATAATAAAGGTTTGGAATGAAATTTGCACTTGTCTGATCTTAATCTTATATATAAATACATAATTGTAAATTGTTTATGTGTGGGCTGGAAACAAAATATACAAAACGAAAAAAATGACAACTTGTCTTCATTCTGTTATATTATGTGTGCAGATAGAATGCCATTTTCGCTCAGTAAAAGTTTTCAAAGACTTTCATTTAATTTATTGTCGGTCATATAAGTAATGTGTTTGTATATACAACACAATTTTACACAATTTAAACGTGGGTTGCAATAAAATATATTGATCATCTCCTCTTATATACCACATATAAGTCAGAATATATATGTTTTGTCGTATGAAAATTGGTACATTGTACAAAATTGAAAATTTATCTGCTTGTTTTATTGGTATGTTGAATTTCACATTGCAAAAATCCACAAAAATGAGGTTGTATTGATAAGAAAGAATTTTTCTCTTCGTAATTAATTGGTGATTTGTCTTTTAAGAAGTTTAAAAGAGAAAATTAAATTGTAGTTTTTTTATAGTCGCTATAAGATTGATTCGATAAAATCTGACAGTATTTTCTTTCCATTCTTTACATACTAATATATCATTTTAAAATAAACATTAAAACAAAATTCAAACAGGAAACAATATTTTATATGTTGGACGTTATAAAACACATTATATCGTATTTAAATTTATTAAATGATGGTATAAAGCTAGGTGTTGATCGTGTCTAGATAAACATACAATTTAATCCACATAGGCGGCTGCAAGCTATATAAAAATTGTAATTAATTACAAAAAAATAAAATAAAACCATCTAGCCTAGCATGCCTTTGTTGATAATTTTATGTCAATGGTGGTATCGACAACAGAAACGCATCTACACCTACTTAATTCAATTAATTTCAACGTAATGCAAATATATCATGTGTATATAGTGTGTGTGTTTTGTATATAGAATTGGCTTTGTTCGATAAACGACGGGTGGTATTTCATTATTGGCTATCTTCTATAAGACGAAAACAAAACACAATTACGGTCTAGCAAACATTGGACCACCGTTATAAACAACTATTGTTTTAAATCAAGTATATACATTTAGAAAAGTTACAGTTTCACTATGTTTAATGAAAGCGAACACACCGCAAGGGTTTTATAATAAAATTATAAATATATATAGATAACATTTTCTGATTAAATTATGCGAGATCTTATGAAGGCAAATGTTGGCCTGTAGCGGTCGTATTTATTTTGGAAATTTGAAAAAATTTGAAAAAATCCCAACAAAATCATATAGATTGTTGTGTACGTATACAGGAAGTAGAATAATTATGAATTTGATATATATAAAAGTGAACAATAAGAACACTTAGAACCGTTATTTTATATTGTTGTATAGAATAAATAATAATATTTAAAAATTGTGTTATACACTGAATATTATTGGTTCTTTCATAAATAATGCTAAATAATTGTTTAAATGCAGAGGTGTTAAATAAAGAGGACTCTTTTTGTTGCTATTATACGATATATTTGAATTTTTTTACCTTTCTAATATATACGGTAGTAAATCATTTTAGTAATTGTAGTTGGCGTTTCTACGAATAAATTGGTTACATATGTATGTATGTAAGTATTACATATCAGATTTTTTTGGTGTATTTACAGAACAGTATTAGAGGTGCCACTAAGGCCCTCACATATAAAATTGCATCTATTATTGAGAGGAGTAAAATAAGACACGAAATTACTTAATAATATTAGTTACTAAAAACAATATCTATGTAGTAATTTATTGTCGTTCCAACTAAAATTAATGTCTCCAATAAGCATTTCTAAACACATTAAATATGGATAGATTTTCTAATAAATTTAATACATAAATAATATTTCTAAACATCTATAATAAAATGTTAAATTAATAATTTTAACATCATGAAGATATTCATCTCTTCCACTGTACAGTTTTGGGACAAGTTGTTTTTTTTATCGATTAATATCTTTATATATATAAGATAAATAACATTTATTGCTCGATCACATATATCTTGTGTGTTAAAAAAGATATCCACTAGGCAAGCGGTCATGATACACCGATATGTAAAAGACAATGAATGACATATGCAGATGGCGGTGTTATCAGTTATTGGAATCTATTTTTTTAAATTGATAAGGTCCGACATCGATGCTACTGAACCGGTAAACTTTTCTACACTGTCACATTTATTTATTTAAACACTTGAATGGATTCATTATTATAATACAAGTATATCGAAATATAATTATAAAAACAATCACAAAGGAATAGAAATAGAGAAACAAAAACCGATTAATTTCTGTTATTTTACGGTATGTTTTGTTATATTACATGTATATAGAATAATACTATGAACGTGTGCTTATAAAATGTATATGATAAAACCGTATAATCATAAATCATTTTCATTTATTATATACAAACTCTTGTATTATTATATATAGTATATTAAATGATGAGCTTTACTGTTGAACAGAACGGAATTTATGTGTAATAATGTTTGAAAAATGATAAATTAATTTGTTAATGATTATTGAAAAGGATTTACTTATTATGATGCGGTCGTAACTTTCTATTTTATAATGTTGTGGGAATATAAATAATATAACTAACAGAGAAGATGGGAACAATTGGAAGGATTTTCAGGTTTTCGGGCTTGTAAAATCATTAAAAATTGCTTTATAATGAGCTTTGTGAGTGGGCTTATGACTTGTTTTATGAAGACGTGTTTTTAAGTTGAAAAATCTATCAGATATCAAAATTGTTTTTTTAAATATGTATATTATTAAACTGTTCAATAAAATACATTGATTTTGCAAAAACGATTTTTTATATACATAATACTAATTGTTTATTTTGACTAATAGTGATTGTGTGGAAAGTTCAACTTTCTGCATTATTTAAAGAAAAATTTAATGTTGGTATGAAAATTTAGTAAATAAATTTACTGAAAACTCAATTTTGTCAAATTTATTTTACCATTTCATTAACAAACCAAAAATAGTCCCTAAATCCAAACAACCACATATTTTTTGAATAAAAACAAACACACGTGCGAAAATTGTCACTTTCCGCCCTTGTTCTACAAATAACTCTAACTAGAAGAAGAAGAAGATAAAATTGTTAAACAAAATTCGTATATTTTTGTAAAAAACAAGTTTGATTACATCTAAATTGTCATCAAGTTGAACTAAAGGCAATTTTTGTTACAAAATAGTTTCTTAATAGAATAAAACAGGAATTTCAAAAAAACTTCTCATACCTATCTGAATAATTCGACCCACCCACAGCCCTATAAGTAGATATACATATATCTAATCTAAAAATCCGGATGTAATCTGATCGACTTTTGCATAATTTTGTGATTACTAACGGTGGTAATTATATACATATATGATAATAACGGCGCCAGTCTGTCATATTTCAAGCTAGTGACAGGTGGTAAACCGCGGACCGCAATCTAGACACTTACTTACCTGGCCAACAACTCGACTAGCTACTATCTTTTCCTTCTTATATCTACCTATATAGTCTTATTATTATACACATGTATAATACACTCACACATTTCTATATATGTAGTATATATCAATCCAGTTCAGGTATTTTATACTAACATATGTTATATAATTGAAATATACTCGAGTTACAATGTATACGTGATATAATAATAAAAATTAAAAATAAAAACAAATAAATTTTATCGCATTAACACCATCGAGAGCCGCAAATAATTGTAATGTTAGTATTATTCATATAAAGTGTGTGTTCAATCAATCACTTTTCAATAAAATCAGTATACAATATCACAGTTTTTGCTATTGTGAACATGATTTGTTTGTATATACAGGGGGTTTCAGAATAATGTCAGATGAGCTTTGTCTTTAAATTTTTTTAAATTGTGAATCCTTTTTTTTAATAAAACAATATAAATAACAAATTTTAATCGTAAAGCCTTCACTTTACACTTGTAGTGTACAAAATTTTTAAAATATCATCAGAAGATGCACATTTTACAAGTCTGTAAAAATATTGTAATTATCAACAATCGTATTTACATTGAAATGCAATATGTATGAATAAACGCCTTCAAGAATACAATACAATAATAACAACACATGAAAAATTTTTTAATGCGTAAAGAATTAGCTTGGCACAAAAGTCATAAAGACTTTAAATGTGAAACGAATTGGAATTATACATTTTGTATTATAGAGTTCAAAGTTAATTTGTGCATTGTGCGACTTAAAAAAATTTATTTTACCGCCTCCTTTGAGTCTTTTGACGTATTATTTAAGTGTGTATGCGAAAATACGTTTTTAAATCCTGTTGGAAAATTGGTATAACGGAGACAAATGTGACTTGTATGGGTTAATAACGGGTTTTGTTAATTACTTAATGTCCTCTTTTAATATTAATTGCCTCAATGTAGACAATTATATATTATTATTATTATTATATTTATTATTCAAATATTCATATTTGAAGAAATTTCTTTATTTACTATTGAAAACTATTTGTAAATTTAATTTGTTATACAATGTTAAATGTAGATATTAACAATAATGCTAATTAGTGTTGTTTTGTTATAATTTGTCCTTAAATATTTTCATAAAAGGATTAAGTTACGTCAGTTATATCTTTATTAATCAGATAAAATGATTGTTTACTTATTTGGAACTTTATTCAATTAATAAAGTTAACATCATGCATACATGAAATTGATTTGTTAACAAATAGAAAATTAATTAGTATTTATTAAATCAGCAACAACAATAAAAACACGTAAAGTTAAACAAAAATTTTATTCAATAAGGGAAATTAATATTGTAACAAATATTACATTTATAGGTTTCTATTATTACTTAGTGACTTATACAAAATTAATTTATTGTTAATTATAATTACAAATTACGATAACTGCAAAAAAATAATTAATTCTATAAATCAAATATCTAAGCACGTATATGTATATATTTTGAAATTGTGAATTGTACAATATAATAATTAAAATTTTATATCTAGGTAGTTAGGTACACTACAAATAAAGTTCGTTTTAATTTTTAAACTACCTCTTAGTCTCTTAGGTACAATTTCAAATAAGTATTTTAAGATTATATTAAACCCGAGATTGAAGTGGTCCAGTTTCCAGTATTTCAAAATGTATGTTAAAATTAATAATATGGAGAGTCGATTGAAAAGATTCAATTTTGGAATACTGCAATCGAATATTTTCAATGGGGGTGAATGAAGTGGTCCACTATTTCAAAATGTACCCCATCTAGCGATTTTAACGTCGGTAATTTAAGAATGAAGAAAAAAAAATAACAGATTGAAAAATGTTTATCTGTGTCAAACACTACAGTCTTTAATACTCCCTATATTATTAACTAATTTATTAATTGCCATTATACTTAATTGTTTATTTGTTCACTTTCAGTAAATTTTCATCTAAACCTTTCCTATTCGAATAACAATTCAAAACTCACCATTCCACATTATTGTTACTTTTAGAACACAATGCTCTTCTAAACAAAAATTAACAATTACGTAATAGGTGCTCCTAATTACTATTTTTCCCAAAGGATACACATTTATACGCACTGTGAAAATAACATTTGGAACTGACCAGTTTAACGTTTGTAACAATTTAACAATTTTTGTAAATATGTAATTTAATATTTATTAATGTTTATTAAAACGTTAAGCTGTTATATTCTAACTGTTATTTCTATGTTATTTTTATTATGATGTTCAATAATCAAATTCAACAATCAATTCAGGAAATTCATTTTACTAAAATTAAAATAACACAACGTAGGATTCTAAATTTCAATTAAGTTCTAGAATCTAGACGATCACAATTAACTATATTTTGATGGTATAGATTTAAATATTTTGACCCCAGTCCTGTTTATTTATATGATATTCTTAAATATTAAATAACAATTCTTTATCGCAAGTGAGAGTTTGTACCATTATACAAGGTTAAACTTTGCTATAGTATTAAATAGAATACAAATATCTAATTAATTTCAATCACGAAATAGTGAATATACGTATATGTACGTACATGTCAAAATAAGAAAAAGAAATAGTTGCAAAAACATTATTATTCGCAATAAAAGCCAAAGAATAAATTCGCCTGGAAATAAAACGATTTTATCTTATGATCACTTTTAATATCATGTCAATATAGTACGCATTTATAATTATATATGTATTAAAGATTATAGATATCTTTTGAAGTGAAATGCTTTAAAACATGGTTAATAATAATAATTCTAGTATTTCGGTGTCAAACAACATTAAAATCGTTAGATATAAGTACAATTCACATTTTACTTGGAAATTATATAACAATTGACCATTACAAACAATAATGTTATAAAAAATTCAAAACAAGATTCTATCGTGTTTTATCTTACTTATATTGTTGTTTTCACTGACATCCAACTATTATTATATTAGTGTGATATTTAACTATTTATATAAAATAAACATTGCGGAAAAAAGCTGACGTTCCTATACACTTTCCTCTTTGAATTTTTACATATATTTTTCACTTCCTCAAACCTTTTGCATAAATAGGGGATTTATAATAATGCCCTCTAATATACGATTATATAAAATAATAGAAGCGATCACGACAATACAATATAAATATATATGTAGGTATAAATGTATGGTGTAGGGTCGAACATCAAAACATTTAACAAGCATTTTATTATTTGTAAATAGTAACTTCTTGGTTCATGCAGCGTTTCGACCTCAAAAACTATTTCCATGCATTATATTTATCGGAATAATAATAATTGTACCTACTATTATAATACATATTATATATAAATATACAGCTGCAATAGATTAAAATTAAGTTTGAAAAAGGAAATCTGATAAAGGCATTTTGATATCGTTTTACATTTTGCCTTATTCAAATTTCTTCTAATAATAAATGCCTTCATTTTGTGTTGTCGTGAAATTATTGTTTGTTCAACGGTCAACTGATTTTCACATTCATGCATTTAATGTTATATTAGAATATAAATAGTTGCACATAAATTCCAAACACTTATAATAATATGTGTTTGTATAAAAGGTGAATTGTTTATGGATTAATGTGGGACTGTGCATGCTGGCGTGTGTTTTCGTTCCTGGTTTCTAAATACATGGAAAAATGGAACTTAAGTAGGTTGAGAAGAATCCATAACAATATAATGGCTACTGTGTGTGAGCTTTAAGCACACTTTGCATGAATAGTTTGAGATATTGTTAAATTTAACCGCCAGTTAGAGCTTTTATCATTTTAATCTCGTAATAATGATTGGCCTGTTCTAAGTATTTTGTAAAATTCCTAATCTGATGTCTAACAATATTACTATATATAGATATTATGATGAACACAATATTGGGATCAGATTGTTTGGCACGCCCTTGTTAATTTTTATTTACGTCGTGATATAGTTAGGATAAAATTTTATACTACTATTCAAGCGGAAAATCAGGACTTTTATTACAGAATATGAAGATTAAGTTTACTAGAAAAAATATATTCTCTACATCATAATAAAAGACAATTTGATCATTACTCGAATTAACATTTTAAACCTACTGTAACATTTTATAAACGTTAAAAATTGCTACACATTTACTTCCTGATTCTTTTAAAAGTGCTGAAATTAATTTTTCCTCTTGTTCTATACAAAATATCTCAACGCCATTAATTTAGTTTAAAAAAAAAATGTTTAAAACGTTCATTAGACTATAAGCTTTTTCAATGTTTTGATTTAAATGCCATATGCAATAATGGATGGTATATATAATAGGTATAAATTAATCTTGCATAGAAGATTATAAATTACACACCACCATTATCTATTACTATAAATACTTACATACATCTTTATATTGTACTTGTCCTTAATAATGCATCACCGTTTTAAAATAAAGTAGTCAAATGAAAAATATGTTCAACAGATTGAAGCAATAGGTTATAGACGGTTAGATAATTAATTAATACATTATATTGTACAGATATTGCATATTTTTATATACGTATATAATAATAACGTATAAAAGGATGAATGGACGTGGATGGTATGTGTGTCTTTCGTTATATTTGTTGAATAGTCTTCCTAATTTGGTAGGTGTTATTATTATTTTATAATGTATGACTTGTATTTGAATACGTTTCTTGTTATGTGTGTTTCAAATGGATTATTTACACTATATAATAGTAGTAGATTACTAAGTGTTGGTTCATTTTTCCTTCTGTTGAAATATCTATTTAATAAATATATGGTGAGAGTTTGTCATCTGTAATCATAGACTGCTTCTTCATCATTATTCTACATTATTATAAAAAAATATTCTTTTCATAAATATACTATAGTATTGCAGCAGGTAGCATTTTATTATACATACATAGAAATTATAATTATAAATATTATAGTGTTTTATGAATTATGAGGCGATAGTTGTATACAATAAGATGATTAACATGGAGGCCATTATTTTACTAATAGTCCTTATTGTTATTACTATTATTTGAAAATAGTGAAAGTGTACATCACAAAGATTTTTTAAGTATTATACGAAAATTACGACACTTGTATAATATAGAACAAAAAAATTGATTTTTTCCTATTTCTTTTATTATTTTAATGATTACATACTTATGTATGTAACAATTAAAAGAAAAGTTTTATGTAATATTTTTTTCTGTTTAAATGAAAGTTTTTTGTTAGTACCATTATGGGCTTTTTTAATACAATATAGTCCATATGTTACTTTAGTTATATTTAATTAATAAAATTTATTTGATTAAGTTAGTATTTTATTTATAAAGTGAAAGTGTCAATATCAATTTAATCCCTCGTTAATTTTTGCAACCATTTTTTTTTTGTTTATATGAGACACGTTTTTACTATTTATAAATGTTTAATTTATTATCAATATTATAATTGAAAAATTATTAATTTCCATTTTGCAATTTTAGAAACTTATTTTATACATATTACATTGAAATGGTCACTGTATTATTGCGAAAAATACACTTATAATTATAATAATTAAATAGTTTTATTAGGAATATTATGTATCCTATAGTTTTTAAATTCCTTTCTTATTTTATTGAACTGCATGTGTGCAATTTTTCGCATGGAATTGTAAAATATTAAAATAAATACCAAATAAAGGCAAATATACGAGCAAAATAGATAAATATTATGGTTTAATGGCATTTTGTAAATTTCGTTCACCCCAAAAAGTGTATTTTAACAAAAACTGATTGGAATTGCTAAATAGTGGCAATATACCGCGAAAAACAACATTTATGTACATTATTATATTACAGTATTAGGAAAGTGCGAACATCACGACTTGCCATAAGATTCTTGCCCGTAAATAAATACATATATACATTATACTAACACTATATATATACATATATACACACACATTTATTTAAGTCGAATCTATTTAAATTTTAAACAACATTCTTAGCTAGACACTTAATAAAGCATACCTTATCTACAAACAGCACGTTTCTTTTATATATTTAAACACAAATCCTCTACAACTGGACAGTTTTGTTCTTTGCACAATAATATAAATAATAACATATACCAATAAACTAATAAACGACAAGAAAACTCATTTTAACTAACACCTACACATCAATATTAAACATATATACATATACTTACGTTGAAAAAAAGCATTTTAAATTAGAATGTTTTAAAAAGCTATTAAATAATAATAGTAATATTTCGTTATTTTTATATTCCTAATTTAAATTTAATGTTCATATGTTAATAACATGGAAGCTAATAAGAAATGTTTCTTTGGATGTTGATGATGACGACAAAAATATGTCTACAATATATGCCCTTTTGTCACACATAATAATAAGAAATTACTATCATCATGTGTAATTTATTTCACTTATTTCGTATATATTATTGTGAATATTTCTTTTTCTTCTACTCTTGTATATAAAAGTGGCGACAATACAATATATATGGAAGTTGATGATGTGATGTTGTTTGTTAGAAGATTTATTGCAAAATGCCACTTTGAAGGTTAATTTTAGATTCTAAATGGGGGAAAATTGCGTAAGGAGAGATTGTAATAAGGACGAGTTTATGTGATTTAAATCAGCAAAAACCATAAAAATTTAACCACTTTCGTGCAGCTGAAACAATAATAAATTAATTTTTGTAATACCTAATATAAAATAATTTCATTTGTATATGTCTTTTATGTGAAAAAAATTATAAAATAAATATGCTATCAACTATTATAAATGTCTAATACGAGTGTTTTATTCAGCTTTGACTGAAATATATTTTTCAGTTTCATAAATTTATTTTCCCTTTTATTCCTATGGTAAAATACTATTACCACAATTAATTATATCTTTATGTATTATCATAACAATTGTATTACAGGAAATAACTGTATTGTTATTTTATATTTATAAATAATAATAATTTATATACAAATAAGTCATAACATTTAAAAGCAAAAAATAAACATTAATTATATACTCTGCATATGGCAAAAACATAATAATTTATCTATTAAATAATAATTTGTTTTTATTAAATTAAATTTTTACTTTCAGTTTTATTTATGCTCATATGTCTGAAAATGGCAACGAATAATAATTCTTGGAAAAACGATTTTGTTACATTAATGGTCCCATAAAGATTTTAATTCTTTTTAAATCGAAAATCTAATAATAAACAGTAAAAAAAGTTATACAAGATTTATTAATGAAAAATAATTTTACGTTAAAATAAAATTTTTATTAAACATCAACAAATTACAAATTTTATTTTCTTTTCAAAACATAAAAATATAATATAATTTTACTTTCAAGTGTATAATTTGAAATTCTTTAATACTGTAAATGTCATTTTGATAGTGTGGAAAAGATGAAAAATGATCCAAGTACAATTGCGCCTCCGCAAGTATGGTTGAGGAATTGAAGGAAAGTGAAAAACGTTTCATATAACCAGTTGATTGAATATGAAAATAGTAGCACACCATTTATGGATGCAATTTAATTCTAAACGATGCATTTATTATATTGCACCACTTATTCAATATAATAATGAATGTATGCATCTTGTATGTATGAATATTTTATTACAAAGATGGTTAACAAAACATTGTAGGTGTTTAAAGTGAAGGAAAAAATCCAAATGCGTGCTGAGCTTATCTGTTTTCGTATTAAGTTCCATAAAAATATATGTTTCCAGTTTTCCATCACGCACTTTCCCGATACTACATGAACTTTTTAGGATAAATTGCAAACTTTCTAACCTACTCAAATATCCTTTCGTGCAAAATGTGCTTTTTTTAAAAAATTCTACTTTCGTACGTAGTTTTCCCTTAATTTTGCTCGTAAAATGAAACATTGTTAGACTACTCAGGAATATTTTACGACTTTGTGGCCTCATAAACGAATACAACTTGAGAAAATTTATTGTTTTCACATCTAATTAAGGGAGTTCATTAAAATTTCTATTTTCCTGCTGCGGGAATGTTTTCAAATAAAAAAAATATCAATATTATTTTACTACATAGTTTAGTTGTCAACAGTATTAGGTCTATTTTACGACTATGGGTTCTTTTTTCAAAAAAAAATCATTCTGCTACTTCTAATTAAATTTAATCATCTACCATGAGTGTAGATAAAATTCATTTCTTGCCATTGCATAAAAGGATTTTTTCTACACAAAGTGTTAAATGAAAATTTATGTCTAGTGTAAAATTAACAAGTATATAAAAGTATACTTTATGTATTTTTCAACCTAATTTCATTCAAATGAAATTTTCTAAGTGCATTTAAGATTTTTACTTTTATTTTCAAATATTACTAATCGATCTCGTGCTGTGTTGACAATCATCGACGATTTTATTACAATGTATTTATACTCATACTTTCTATAACTATACTTGAAATAAAATAAAATTCTATGTTTGGAAGAACAACAATAAATTTGACTATATTTTATATATTTTTATTGCACACATGTTACATAAATCTTAAAATTTCATCATTTCACTATTAATAGTAGATAGATTTTAGTTTTTGTTTTGTTTGCAACAATTGTGGAAGTCCTTTTCAGATCGTTCCATTTTTTCTGTATTGAAATCGTGCCAATCGCATTATTTACATTGAATAGAACGATTGTCTATAAATGTTTGTTGTATATTTGACTTAAAGTCGTCACATGAATGGCCGTTGGCGATAAAATCACGTAAAATACCACTCTTTAAGAATACTAGGGCAGGTCACCTGCGGGGTCGGCGAAATGCTATTTTTTGCACTAAACTAAATCCTTAGGCGTTGGATGATGGAAATATGAGACAAAAAATTTGAAACGAACCTTCACACATCACCAACCAATTTGATAGATATCTTAAATGAATTTGTGACAAAAAAGTAGATCAAAACTTACCGCACATTTCGATGTATCCAAGATTTCTACTTCTGTGGTGACATTATCGAAGGTAACATTATGGCGATAAAGAAAATCTGTAAAGAAAGTTGAAAATATATAAATATATTTAATGATCAGTTGCGTGTGTAGAAAAACTGCTTATTTGGTATATCGGAAAATGATCTGTTTGCTTAGATATATAGTCTATCATTAAAATAAAATAGAATTAAAATAAGAGAATAATTATCGGTTCTAAGAAGTTGTATTTGACGAATATTTAACGTTAAATAACACTAGATATGTTATTATTTATCTATTATTTTAATAATACAAGAAGGTTAAATATAATTAATGGTCAAAACACACTGAAGACAAATCCCTCTACAATAAATTAACTTAATTGATGCTGTTATTTAAACATCTCTTCTTCTGTGTCTGTATAAATAAAATATTAAACAGTTATAAGTGAATTTAATTTATTTGTTGGCTATTAAATAATTTTTTACGCAAATTATACATATCAATTATTCTAACATTTAAATGTTTTGACATTTAAAAAAATTTTAACAAGATTGTTTAGATGTAGAATTTATGATTTCTATCAATTTTAATATAGTATTTATGTAAGCACGTGTAAATTAAATTGTAAAAAAATTATTATAGCACATGTTCATTGCTTTAAGCGAAATATATATGTATGTATATACACAATATATAATGCAATCATAAATCAACAGTTTTACAAATTTTACGATTGACTGCTTGGAAAAAAGGCAACAATAACAACAATTTATCATAATATAAATTTTATTATATATAATAATTTAATAAGGATTTTTATTGAAAATAAAGCTAAAACTGTTCATTAAATCTGATAATGTAACTATAGAAAACATGGATCATTTAGTTATTTTTTTATTTTGCTAAATTTATCACAACATCAACATATAGTCTTGCAGTAGAAACGCAATATTGAGTTACTCGAGGCATTTATTTCAACTCAGTTAATCACTCAAGGAAGTTCGACTTATCGCGACAAACATTCTTTATGGCGCCTTATATTGAAACGAATAAAATTCAAGTGTACACAAAAAATTACAATAATATACCACATAAATAGTAAGTTTATAGTTAATTAATGATACATTGAAAATAATTTAGGTTATTGTTATTAAAAATGTTTTTTGTAAACAAAAATATAGGTAGAAAAATATCATTTTATTAGTTTAACAATAAAATTTGTTTATGTACATTTTAACTGTATAGTTTTTAATAAATTCTTTTGAATATTTATTGCCTATTAAGGGGGAGTTTCAATTTACACACGGTTTAGATGTGTACTAAATTTTATTCAGTAGTTCTAAACCGGTTAGTTAATTTTTTTTGCCTAATAAATAATTTAATTAAAAGACTTTTTACATGATGTAATAAAAATTAGCGGTATTGAATTGAATTTAAAACTCCTACCTACGAAGTCATGATTATATTTATGTGTTTTTGATTTTTTTTGTTGGTTTTGAATTATTTTGTTATGCCTCCACACACAACATTTTACGCAATATTTAATTAAGATTTCTTTCTGGTTTCTGGCAACAGATATTAATGAGTTTTTTTAATTGAATAAGTTGTAGAAATAAAGATTTGTTATCATTTTCTGTATATGGTACAGTTTTTGGAAACAACATCATAATATTTTTCCTAACACTTTCAAATAGAAAATAGTTTTTGCTTAAAAAAAATAAAATACTGTCAATTTCTAACATTTCGCCAAAATGAGGAATTTCTCCACCTACATATTAAGCCCCCTAAGACACGTTTCAAAAATTTCTCTATTCAATTAAATAAACAATTTAGACGTCAAGAAAATCAAATAAAAATATCAGTGAAATTAAAAAAATGAAAACATAATATACATACATATTTATATACATATACGAGATAAATAATATAACTAAGAAAAAAAAATGTTAAAAATGTTATCTATTGTAAAATTTAGCCGACACTCGCGTGGTTATACAAAGAAGTAGGCCAATTAATTTATTATTATTGATATTATACATTCAAGCCGCCTTAATTGGTAGACAGGCAGAGTGCCGTTGGAAATGGATAATCCATTAATAAGCTATATAAGATCTGTCTACTGGTTTATAGAAGACAACAGAAACAAGAATGGTGACATCTGATAAGAGACGGTTCAACCATGACGAATGCGGACATAGACAGATGGACAGACGATCAGGCATCATCATCATCATTGAAGAAAATATATTATAGAATCCAGTCTAAGGAATTGGAATCCAGTATTGGAGACCATCAAGGAGGGGTAGCTTAGCTCTTCGAATGGCGTGAAACCAAGTGTTATCCGCAACTTGTCAATTGCTTCTCTTTTCTTCTTGAGAGGACATACAGTGGCTTATATGTGTCTTTTGTGAGCCTTTTACATGACAACACTGTTGGTGGTCCATTTATCGGACACTCTAAAGTCACTCACGTTATATTGTGGCGGCTTTAATATTTTAATATTCAACATACATAATAAATAAAAAAGATTTACTCCCCATATGCGTTATTAATTTCATATTACGACAATATGAAATGTAATGACGCCAATTAAGAAAACGAAAATGGAAAAGTTGACGTTTATTAATGTTTGTTTGTTTAAAATGAACGAAAGTGTGTAGATTTTATATATATAAAGGAATATATTCGTATTAATTTATTATGATAGACTAGTTCCGTGTATAATTTATTTATATTAATACATTATATATCTTA
Organism: Oryzaephilus surinamensis; assembly: GCA_004796505.1. Lineage (NCBI taxonomy): Eukaryota > Metazoa > Arthropoda > Insecta > Coleoptera > Silvanidae > Oryzaephilus > Oryzaephilus surinamensis. Next base: position 26,043 of record SSSI01009695.1, read on the forward strand.
TATCTGCCGCCCTCACAGAAAATTGGAGAAATTCTGCACAGAGATATACAAAAGGAATTAATGAAAGGTGTTTTATTGCAAATCATTTACAAAAATATCAAAAAAGTGGCAAATTTAGATCAAGAGGAAGTTGGGCGGTTATTGCCATTTATGAAAAATTCACAATAATAAATTGTGAATTTCTATATTGGCGTCAAATAACACTCTAATTGGATAGTTTCGTCTGTCCTCTGTATACTTGCCTCTCTGATTGTAAGTGTCACAATTATGAATATAAAATAGAAAAAGATAGATTGTATTTTTAAGGTGTTGGAAGACTGGCTAAGTTTACAATTTCTAAAGAATTTCTTGGAATTTAGAGGGCACTTTAAGGGAGTACGTGTAAAGTGTAAACCATTATTAATAAGCAATTAGATCACTCTTAAACTAATTTGACAAAGTAGACTATATTATGTATATACTGCCCAAAAACATTTGCTGCAAGTGCTGCAACACTATGTCTTTTCATCTATTAGTTCGTAGAAAATAATAAATCATTTTTAGGTTTATTGATCAAGAGGCAAGCATATGACGGACAGAGTATAGTTGAAATTTACTCACCACTTGTTGAACTATATTCCCCAATATACCTCTTGGTTAAATATCGTACAGTTACAGCTGTAACAAAAACAACAACAACATCGTCAATTAATTAAATCAAAACCACTACCAATTTTTATGTTTTTTATTTATAAATAGCTGAAGGCCAAATAAAGCATCAGAATCATAATTTAAATATATGGCTTTAAGAAATCATGCCTTCATTTTACATCTTTACAACTAATTACATGAATTTAATTGAATTGTGGATGTGCAGTCTATATATATATATGTATATATGCAGTAAGCTTACTCACACTTTTTAATATAGCAAATAAATCATGTATCTATAATTTATTATTAATATTGCAATATTCGTGAGATTATTTGCAACAATGTTGCTGCTGCCGCTCCAACGAGTCAATTTTAGAAATACATATATGTATATATATAAGTACCTATATACACTATCATATACATATTTATTTTATTTCTAATAATTACATATATATTTATATGTAATTTATGGCTACAGATTTATAAATCCCAATTGGAATCAAAATCAACATTTTACAAATTCTTATAAATATGCTGGTTGGCTATATAATTATAGGTATTTGGAACAAATAAATATATAGAAGAAAAAAGTACTGTTTTATTGCAATATACGTGATTTGAATGTAAAATATATAAAACGATTTATTGTCGATATATAAATAGTATGTGTGAATTATTATGTATTATTTCTATAAATTTATATTAAGTTGTCATTCATGCACATGAAATAAATATAAGAGGTGAAAAAGAGCAACTTGTATTACCACAATTACCTACAATTACTATTAGCAATTCACAGTCTGTGTGTAACTTTAGCTATTATAAGTTCTTTAGGCACTTCTTCAGTTTATCTACCGAGCAACTCAAAATTAAATCATTTATATACTTGAGTGAATAATGAAGTAATTCTTTTTGTTTTTTTTAGTACGTGATATTCTCCACCTATAATAATAATTTCAGGATGTATATTTGATTGTTGGTTTAGGTTTAACCCGAATTTAAACAATAAATCTTGTAATTATACAATTATACTCTTTATTATAGTATGAAAGAAAAAAATAACGGTACAAAATTTTTAAAGCTAACTTAATTACTAACTTTACATTAACATAAAGTTCAAATTTACTTTAAATTTAGAAATACATTTGGTCAAATACGAATTTCAAATGTATTCTTCATTTCTACGAAATCGATATAAATCGACAAATATATACGAGTATTTATAAAGTCCAAAATAACGAGTTTAGTCAGTATTTTAGTTATTTCTTATCACCAAATATTCATCTACAAAACGAATATACAGAAAAACACTTTTGAATAGCCCTGTAAACATATAAGAACTCATTAATTCCATTTGGCTGGAAGCCTCTAATGCATAAAATTGTATAATTTAGCTCAAGTTGTATTTTGTACAAAAATAAATGTGCTGCCGTGCAATTTATTACATTTAAAGAGTGTTTATATGTTGGAAAAGGCAAACTACAAGTTCGATTTATTCGTTCGGCATAACCACATATATAAATTTTATTGGTTAATAAATTATTCTAATGATATCATGAGTTTAAAGCACAAATTTAATTAGATTTATTAAACATTTATAATGCTAAACGTACATATAATGAAATGAACTGATTGCATTTAGTTTAGATTGATTTAATATAAAATAATTATTATTATATTCATATTATGATTATGTTGAGGATGATATTATATTTATTAAGGCCTTTCACATTATTATAACGGAGTTTTATGATGCACAATTTAAAAAATATATAATATATACCAAAAAATCTTGCATAATGCATTCCGTTAAATGTGAACAACAGTTTATTGTCTTTTAAATTTTTTTTTTATTATTTAAATTAAGTGAAAACTAATTAGAGAAATTATTTACAATTTAATATGATTTTTTTCTGATTAGTTATTAAACTGATAATGAATACAGGAAGATAAACGGCTTCCATTTAAGGCTAAAACCATTCTTTTCACCCTAAATTAATCCAGGTAAGGTTTAATAACCTGAATTATAAAATATAATAAATTGAATGAAAAAACAGATGTAAAATTGTTAACAACAAGCTGATAATATGCTGTCACTGCAATATAAAAAAAAATCACAATTCGCTTAAAGCATATTCGTCATAAAATAAATTACACTTAAATGGAGATTTTTTTCTCGTTGTTGTTATTATTTTTTGTGTTCGTTCAATGCATGTAATTGAGTTTATAATTTTGGACAAGTTTTATGAATATATGTGTGATATGGGGGTTGCCCTGAAGACATCTTACGCACGCATCAAGCGCTTTTTTAACGTGTGAATTTACACAAAACTCCATACATCATAATACCATTTTACGAAAGTAACAATTAGTTGGCAAAATTTCCTTTAGGGATTCACACACAGAGAATGCCGAATAAATGAGGGAGCAAGAATGGAATCTTTGCGATGATAGTGCCTATATATGCATTAATAATTGCTTATTACATAAATTTATTATTCAATTCAAATTTCAATGTATATTAAAATTAAGTGCTATGCACAATGTACTTACATGTTTCAAATCTCTCACTTTAATTATATAGATTTTAATACATACAACTTTATTAATTATTAATTTTCGAATCCTATCAATAAATTATCACCGCTAATTCTATACTTATATATAATTTCCGTGTTTTTCACTTTACTAATATTAATTTATTATATAATCTCTAATCCATCCAATAAACATATACAAACAACATTTGTAATAATGTAGAAAAAAGAATTTGTAATAAAAAGGAATATTTTTTAATATAGAGCCAATCAGTTGATGGGTTTTCGATGGTTTAAAATGCAATTCAGTAGGTTAGTGGTACGGATTGCAAGTTTTGTCCTTCTCTATACTATATTATTACGTTATACTGTCGTGTATTTAATATTTCAGTAGCTTGTTTAAAAAATTATTTACAATTATTATTATGGTTAATGAGAACATTGGCTTTATTTATACAGTTACCTACGTACATATAATAAACTTTATACCCCAAACCTAATTATTTACATAAGTTAAATAATAATACAAATATTTTACATAATATTAATTCATTGAATTTCTTTATTGGATTATTTTTAAAAAATTTGGGCTTATTTTGATATAAAGTTGTTGTTGACACAAAAATATACAAATATCTTTAAGCAGAACTTTCAATAATAATACTCTCATTAATTTTACTTTTATTAAAATTCCCATGATGATATTGAATGGATTTAATTAAACTTTTGATAAAAATTTACAAGTTAATTACATTATTAATAAGAAAAAATTATTTCTTCATTAATGATTTATAGGGAAAATTATTATTTCCTCTATACACAGATCTTGTACATATGATTAATTATAGATATTAATCATAATTCATGTTGGAATTCTAATTTTCTAGTGCAATTTAGGGAAATGCTTAAAAAAATGAAAACGAGTTACAATTTTACAGAATATTTTCAAGTTTCTATAAAATTACATACCAAATTTTAAGGAGAGCTTTTTGAAATACATTTCCTAACAGTACGAAAAAAACAAACTTTTCATATATGTACTTGTATATTTTTTTTATTAGATATTTATTGTTTTCTGAAACTGTGAGCTTTTGAATTTCCTGTTATATTATGTTCAATATATTTTCGTTTTAAATTCATTTATTTGTTAAAATATACTAAGCATAAAATTTAAAAATACTTAAAAAAACAACGGTATTTCTAGAAATGAATGAAACCCTTAGTGAATTCTAATGTGTTTATTACACTTCGTATCTTAATAAGGAAGAAACAATACGAACTCGTACTAAACTGTTTGAAAATGACAGACAAACAGCAAACATTGGAATTTCGCATTGGACTGTTATCTTTGTATTAAAAGACAGTGAAAGTATAGAAGCTATCAGAATGAAATATAAAGCTCTTTCAGTGTATGTATACGGTATATACGAACGACCGATTGTAATCATAAAATGATGATCTTGCAAGTCATTTACACGGAAACACGTGTTATACCATGTCCATTCCAGTCTAATATTATATAGTCGCAGACTCCATTCATTATCAATTGCCCCCTGGATCTATCTATCTATATCCAACGTACTTTGATATAGAAATAAAAAGAAAAAATATATACACAGAGAAAAGAATATTCAACACCGCATCGAACTAATATTATTACTCTTTTTACTTCTTGTACATTGAAATTTAAATATCTATCAGTCACGAATTTATTGCAAAGGAAATTTATAATAATGTATATATACCTATATGTATGTATTTATGGTGAGAAAAAAAAACGTAAGCTAATTAAATATTATGTGTAATGTGTTAAAGTGTATATCTAGTTATTTTTATTTTGAATGATGGATGTACCTTATGTATTAGAAAAATTGTTTCGTGGTCTAACATCCACCATAACTAGTATTATACAGTCTTTTATTTGATCTTGGATATACTGCATCATATTTGCGGTCATTCAATTCATTTACACATATATACATACATACGAGTAAATAGATAAAAGCTTGACCATCGATGTGAGCAAATATAATTGACATTGCATTGCGATGTATAAATTTTATGTACCTATATGTATATGTAATATGCACACATATGTATGTATTTATATATTAAGAAGCAGTGCCTTGAACTCATTAATGTCGTTCATAAATTAACACTAATGACTATAAGGTATTATTACATAAATTGCATTATAAATAGATAGTTTTTGATTGGAGGAGAAATTTTGGAAAATCACTAATAGAAAAGCTTTTTATTTATGAATCGTAATATGTTAAATGGTTTTAATTAAACTAATTAATACAGTTCCAAAAGCTATAAAATAAGTGTTTTAGAAACTGCCAACATAGAAATAATAGAAAAAGTATAAAATTATCCCTTTTAACGCTACAAGTATATTTAAAAGTCAATTATTTCCGTTTTTCCACTTCATTCAATATAAATTAAAACAACCATACATTACAAACATGGTAAGAATTCAGGAAACCAGAAATTAAATAATCTTTTACTGAACTGCAAAAAAATTTGCTACTCTTTTTATTTGCAGCGATTTATTTCCCCCTGAAGACATTTTTATATAACAACTTTAATAACATGGAAGTAAAAAAGCGTCTGAATACTGGCCGCACATTCATCATACAAGTTGAAAAAAATAAAAATAAAAAAAGATCAAAAGATGGTGTTGCCAAAAATATACCCCATTCATCTTTACAAACACGCACAAAATACAATCGAAAAATTTATGTATTATATATTTATAAGGCGGAACAGAATTTTTTTACACGGCTTGTATGTTCTTATTATTGTAATATCATATACATATATAATAATTTTTTATATTTTCTTTTGTTGTGTGTGTGCAAATGCATAAATTATTATCGATTGGAAAGTTGTGCGTAGAATTTTTGCATTGGAAACAATTAACACAATATATATACAAATGCACCGCTAGCATTGTTATAAATTTGCATTTCTAATAGAAAAAAAATTATTAGAAACAATAATAATTGATATTAAATATGTTACAAGATGAAATCTGCAAACAGGAAAAACGATTTGCTTCCAGGTTAAAATGAAAATAAATAAAAAAAAAACGTAATATAAATGGTTGAACAAGTGTTGGATGATTTTATTGCATAAACATCTGAAAAAAATTCTTGTATGATGATGTATCCTCTGTCGTTTCATACAATGAAATGTTTTTAGTTGGTGCTTTCATACTGTTCGACGTGTCTGCAGAAAGACCATAATGAACAACCATAACATGCAGTTTTATTTGCGTTCCTTTTTTTATATAAAAAACTCTCCATACCATGAAATAATAAAATTTCTTTGAAAGAATTATTGTTTCTTGGAATGTATACATATACAAAAGCTGAAAAGCAACCCCTTCGAATAAATTGCATTTCTATTATTTGCAAAGAAAATCGATAATTGCATGTTCTAGCGTATAAAATTTATCGATTTACACCTCAGCTATAAACTAGCGATTTTTTTCTTGTTCAATCAAGTTTAAATTGATATAATTTAGCACAAATATACACCTGCTATACAGAAATATTTAATTGGTTTATGAATCTAATATTAAAAAAGAAAAAACGAAAACAAATCAAGAAGATGTAATTATTGTATATGTACGTATAAAACAAAGAAAAGATAGCAAAAGATAAATATGATCGGCGTGGTAAATAAGAAATTATGAAAACGATTAAAGTTACGTACGCTATCTATACTTATTATAAGACTATAAATACGAATGTGTATTTCATCTGGATGTGATCATGTTCATTTTTTATTTATTTATTTATTTTTTAATTTATATATGTATGTATATATGTATGTTTGTTATTTGTAGCCAATCTTTAACCATGTATATATTTCTCTTTGGAATTTTAATTAAGGTAAAGTACATAAAAAACATAAAATAGTAAATTTCTTCTGTTTAATCTATATGCCGTTTTGCTAAAATGGCATTTTATTAAAATTTTATGGGCTAATAGTAAATTGAAAAGAATTTTTAAAACTAATAATCTTCCATTATTTTTCTTCTAACATCTTGTATAAGTATTTGTCGTAAAAGTATCTCTTTTGATAATACAACTATAATAAAATGTCTATTGTTATAAATTACATAATTTGATTAGATAGTGGCATTGAATTAAATAAAATCACAGAAATAATAAAAATAATAATCATATTTAAATAGGTGTGGTGTTCTTGGTCGTATTACAGCAATAAAATCAAAATAGAACACTAAAAATTGATTTAGTAGTATTTAATACATAAACCTATATACATATATAGGTATGTAATAAACAGGTAGGTATTATCCTACTAACATGAACCATATATTTATAATACGTTTAATAAATTACATTTATTATAACCTACACAAGAACAATGTGGGCATTTGATTTCTATTTAATTTAATTTATACATTATTAAGGCGATTCGCAACAATTTATGTGATTTATATAATTTCACAGCGTGTTACTATATTTTATTATTAAACAAATTCTATTTAAGAAAAATTAATATGCAAACAATTTCAATTTTCTTTTTGCACATACTTTTTATTCATTTTATATACAAGCAAAATTAATAGTAATAATATTGATGATGTTGCTATAAACATATAACTATAAATTCTAATATTATTAAAGTTGCACTTGTGCACAAGAAAGATATTATAATGGCCTTTTAGTTTATGATAAATATAAAATTACATGGAATTTATTTCGGAATACTATAGGATGGCGCCAACTTTTATTTTCATATTTTTCTGTCCACCTTCACAGAAGCACGTTAAATTTAATTAGTATTTAAATAATGGAAAATTGCACAATGCACAATAATATTCTTATCTATAGTATACAGTGTGTGTCGTCCTTATTAAATTAATTGGAAATAGTAGACTGAAGATTTTTTTTCAAAAAATATACATATATATAGAGGCGTTGTCGCCATCGTGCGCTTAAACACTTTTTTCTCAAACAATCAGATTATACGCTTTCGCAAATTACATTCGTTTCATACTATATACTTAGGTTTAATATAAAATAATACACAAGTCCTAATCTAACGATATCGGCTGTGTATCTTGCAAAAGAAGGCATTGAAAAGAAATAGTAAAAAAAAACACAGAAAGAATACATATATTCAATGGAGATGCAATTTTGTGTGCATGTTGTTTTAAAGTGTAAAAATTATACTATGATCGTATAGTCCAGACAAAATATATTTATACACACAGAGAGACTTTGTATTTAATTAAAGTGTATGACCACAACCAGATCAAGTTTTAGATATGCCTCTCTTTATTCTCAAGTATTTACCTATAAAGGTGTATGTATAATATATAGGATTCGTGTATGTGCTACTAACCTGCAATTTACGTAAATTCCATTACAATCATTACCGAAAAACGTGTTACTCGTGTGCGAAAATATATTGTTAAATGGGCGAAATTTCAATTTTATCTTTAAGTTATTTAATTTCATATTTATGTCAAAATTATTACACGATATAATCCAACAGTTCTCAATGCACGGTATCTTAAACATGACATAATTGTTTGCAATGTATTTTTTGTTAAACTGTGCTTTGATCGTTTCAAAATAGATAAAGAGGCACTTTAACCGCAAGGATAGATAATGTGTATTTTCGTCGATAAAATATTTTTTGGAGCAGATGTTAAAACAGGGTTATATTTTTAATACTATTATGACATAACAATCCAATACTATTGACATCTCGTCAATTAATTTATTAATAATCGAAAAAATTAACACTTTTCCACTTGTGGTTAATAATCGTTAATATACCTACAGTTTTATCGTCTTGTATAATAAATAATTATTTTTCAACAAACAACAAACAACAAATATCTTTTTTGTCGGTTACATCTTCCATTTTCGTTTAACATTGTCGATTAAATAATTCCTTGTACACAAAAGACCGAACATTGCATGTAAACATAATACCGAAACAATTTTAATTCGATTTAGAAGATAGGGTTAAGATACATACATGCACCTAAAATGGAGATACAAGATGATAAGACTTGTATGTGTATGTGTGTATCAAGGAGCGGTAAGTTTCAATAACGACGACTTATCAAAAATGCTGACTAACCAACATCAATTCTCTCCACTTCTATATAGGTATATATAAAATTTAAAATCAAGTCCATCTTTCACTTATGCAGGCATGTATAACTTTGTATCATAGATAATTACTTGTATAATTAAAAACCATCTGTATTAATTCTGACACGATCATTTACCTAATTATAATTTTCGTAAAAAAATAATAATTCGGTACAATCATTAACACATTATTTAATATGAAAATACAAATTAAAAATCTATTTTCTATTTTAATAATATTAACCTCTGACACATTACAGACACTATTTAAAAAAAAAAGTTGAACATGCACGCAATGCATTTTCTTTGTCGGACCGGTATAACTATATAAAAAATAATTAGAAAATTTTGTTTTAAAAAATTTTTTAATGCAAGTGAAATAAAAAACAAACTTCTTGTTGTCATTGTACTTATTCGTTGCTGACACAAGAACTTTGTTGCATAATTAAGAATCCAAGAAATAACTATATAATATAGAAATGCATCCGTTGGTACATTTTATTGCAAAACATTTCAATTAATTGCATAGTTAAAAATTTATTTATACATTTTGGCATGCTCAACCTATTTTGTTACAAAAAATCGAAGAACAAAGATCTTCAGGCACCAATCAATGTGTTAAAAGTGTAGTAGTAAATTTATTACAAACGTGACCTGCATCTGATAACGACATAATTCGATTAAATAAGTCCATAACAGGTGACAGATGAAGTCACACATTTCAAATGTACATATAATTGACAATTTCCGATTACTTATTAATTAAATATCCAATTGATATTTAATAAATGATATGTTTATATTAAAGGATTTTGAAATATATATGTATATGTATATGTTTCGAGTTGGTATTTTCAGTATCTCACCATTTATTTCTAATACCATTAATCATATTGTAAACGATACTAACATATTATACACAACACTGCATTTATTTAAAATTGTATTATGTATTATATGTAAGTTTTATATACATATACTTATATGATATATACATATATATGTATATGTGTGTGAGTGCGGCTTTTTAGTTTTGTTTCAACGTTACACCTACGTCTAAAACGTCCATCATAATTCATACATGTAAAACGTAATAGATTGTGTATATGTATTATAAGTACACATACCTATATAGGATACATACTTATATATGCAATGCATGTTAAAGAAATGAAGTACATATCATTAAAGGAGATTTTTATTGGGAAATACTTTTTTACACAACAGGAAAACAATTTGAACGTGAACAAATTATTTGTTTATGCAATTGAAGCGGTTGTATTATATATTATACTCGTATATAGAAAAACATATTGCAAAATACGGGTATGTTGCTATTTATATAAAAGTAAAGTTTTAAGAAAATTCGACCTTCTATTACCCACATATATATTGACTGTAAAACTTTCTTGTAATGTGCTAAAATTCAGAATTTAAGACTGTATAGACCATATATGTTTATTTCAGTGAAATTTGTTGGATATAAAGATTTTTGAATTTGAATATAATAATAAAAACTAGAATTAAACGATACTAAATTAGACTAAAATATAACTACGATGTAAGGGTCAATTTCAGTTAAGTATCTTTCAGTATATTTTCGGTTTACATCAAATTTCATGAAAGTGGGATTAAAATTTTTATAGAAAATTGTTCTTCTTTTGAGCTTATAATAATATTTTTTTAATAATTCATAAAACACAAAAAAAACTTTGTTTGAATTTAATTCTAAAATGGATAAAGCTCTTCAAAACTGTGTAAACGACATACATGCAGTTTTTCAGGAATCTGCAATATTTTTGCAAAAAGCTTATATACTACTTGAAATAAAAGGAAAAAACATTTTTATTTATTTTCCATGAACTTGGTTGATCATTTCTTGTAACATTGACTTTAAATTGCTTAATAAACTTGTTACAAATTACTAATGATAAACTCAAAGGCAGCTTAAACATAAAAAACTTAGCTAGCTAAGTTTATTTTTAGCAAATCTACGGAATGTTTAATAGTGCTGTCATAGTTAACAAATTATAAAATTGCTACTTTAGTAATTCATTAGAAAATTGTTCAGATCTCTAATATAAGATAATAAGAAAATATCTAGTATAATCGTAATAAAATTAACCTAAAAGCACGCAAATCTAAACTAGATCGATGCCAAACAGTTAAATTTACTAATTAGCTATCTATATACGGTATATGAGGGCTTAAGACTTAATTATACATTCTTGATTAAGAAAAAAATAAATAAATATATACTTGTATAATAAAATTATGTTATTTATTTATAATAAATACGCACAAATGGCAACATTATACATCATGTCATGTATGAGTTTGATGTGTTATTTGACACATTTAGACTAATTGACGCATTTCCTCAACTTTTTTATTATAGTATATTTTTTGATAACATTAATTAGGACATTAGATTACTAAATTGTTGTTATAGTTTTTTGTGTTCGTGAGATAAGCAAAGAAAATTTTAATTCCGCCTTGAACTTCGCACTTAAACTATCTTTCCTATTATTAAAAATAATTGCGAAATTAATGTGTTTTCAATTTAGTAGGTTAAAAATTTCGTTTTTTAAATTAACGAATTTAATAATTACATTAAAAAGTGATTGAACTCATTTATTACATACATGTCCGTTTCGTTAATTGTTGTTCACACAAGGTAAAAGTTTTGTAAATAAAAAAAATGTTATTGTTATCAATACATGCTTTTACATTCCAAAAAAAAATTATAAAATAAATTGTCAATAATACCTGATTTTCCAACTTTAGAACTGCCCAGAACGACAACTTTAATGCGATTAACATTAGTCATTTTCTATATTTTTAATAAATAAAGAGAGTAAAAGTAAACAAAATAGAAAAGCTCGTTTTTGAAATAAAAAAGTTTGTTAAAAATGTCAATTATATTCAAATTGTCTCACATGGTTCACTAAACTATAGCAAAAATGAATTGTCACGTGCAACAAATTAATATAATGTAAAACAAACACTATTTTACAGAAGGTCACAATGCGACATTTAAAAAACACGTGCTGAAGAAGTACTTCTTGTACATAACTTCAAAGAATAACATTAACTTCCCTTTAATAATGCAATTATAGGAAATGTACACGGTTTTGGGTTGAAGGCAACTATGTTTTTGAAAAAGTGTTCAAAAAAATGATGGTGGGTATTTTTGCGCGTGTTTTTGACGGTGACCGAAATGCTCGATGTAGCAGCAATGAACGATCAGTGCAGTCTAACTGGTGCTGGAAAACTCACGTGAGTTCGCAGCAGAACTGCTGTTATACTCAAATAGTTGCTGGTGATTGTAAAAAGGAGTATTCCTCTCTCCAATGCACTTGCACATCATACAACATATATATATTGAATATTTTAAATTACAAAAGGGGAAAAAATAATTCTGCTATTCGTTCCACCAATTAGAACCAGACGACTTTTTCTTATATTCTCTCTGCCAATATATATAGATGCGGCCGTTCATTGTGCCTGTTTTATTATTTACTTTTTTTATATATTTATTTATTTATTAACGTAAATTTCATCTCTTCTTTAGCCGCACCCAAATGAATATAATAATATATATAGGAGACCTTTAAATCCTTCGTATATTAAGCATAGCGGGAAATCTATGTGCTTTTGTGCAATAAATTTACAGGGTGCACTTTATTACCTCTCACTGGCATTATTACGAAAAAAAATGGAAAAAATCACTTGTTTTTCATATTATTATGTTGGAATAATTATTGTCATATGGAAAACCGTTAGTAAATTTTCATAAATTTACATGTATTTTTTTTTCAATTTGAATAAATTGTTTCCTTGTATATCGAGTTTTTATTTTATGTTAATAATTAACTGTGTAGCGTATTGAAATAAATTAGTGGAAAAATGTGCCGTGATGATTAAAATGGAAAGTGCAAATTATGATAGAATTTTGCTAATACATAGTCTATAATTTGTTTATACGAAAATATTCTGGTTTTTTTTCCATGTGCGGATTTTTTATGGTATAATCTAATAAGATAAAAGTGAGATCTTTGCAAACGGAACGTGAAATCGTGTATATTTTTTTTAAGAGTAAATTATGAATTAGAGCAAAAAGAACATGTTGTATAGAACACCTGCATATACCTAGTGTTTAATAAAATGTAACAAAGGAGGCTCTTTAATAATGTAGTACCTGACTAATTCTGGTATTTAACAATTATTTATCAACATTAGCATAACATAAGTTGGTATTTTAACAGTACGTAAAATCTCGTGATAAAATAATTATGTTTGTAGCAAAATATTTAGAAGCCAATTCCTATGTTGAAATTTCTTTTTAACGCTGTGTGTGAGAAAATTAGGGACGTCCTCAAAAAATAAGCAAACAATAACTCGAAAATTATTTTAATTAATTTTGCAATTTAAAAAAAATAATTTACTGCATTACTCATCATTATTTTCTGTAAAATAATTTCGCAAAATACGTTTTATACGTTTAAATACGTTTTAATTAAGTTGAACGTTATTTTTGGCCATTTTGTACATTTTGCAATTACCAGGAACAATAATTGTACATTATGACCATGACTATAAGAAAAAATAAATGTTATATGTACAAAAGACTGTGGTCACGAATATGTTTGCTCTTATTTGCGTATATACTTCTTCTTCTGTTTATAAATAGTCATGCAAAAAGCTAAAATGCACACAAATCCATCGATATATACCAACAATATACAATAATATGTATATCTAAAGCATGTTTTGTTGGAATGAAGACGTTTTCAAAGAATCACGTTTGTGTCGATGATATTTTAATAAGGATTATGTAAGCAGGCCACACGGACGCGCCATTTCTGATTATTGACGGATCACTAACTATAGGTACATATATACATATACACATCAACAAGAACAAAACACAAAATATTTATAATTTATAAATATTTATATAAACTACTTTTATTGCAAAATACCAATTCGATTTGTTTATTTATATATGTATGTATATGTATTTGTCAAGTAAATGTATATAAAATTAAACTAGTAAGTATGTGACGTTTAAAAGACATTTAACTTTGTAATAACCATCTTCAACTTGCATACCATTGTATAATAATAATACCAGTTTAAGTCAATAATGTAATAACATTATTTATAATGTTAATTATTCTTGGTGCATGTGTGTGTAGCGTCATTTTTTTTATTTATTAAAACTGGATCTTTACATGCTAACATGAATGTCTATAACATCATTAACAATCAATTTTGATGCTGTTAATGTTTTCGGAAAAATGGACATTACGCAACATTGAACACAGTAATTGCATTATTAAATTTTCATTTTAATATTTTATTTTTAATATAAAATGCAAAATGATTGAATGTATTAAAATATCGAATACGTATTAAAAGTTAAAACAGGAACTGGCCTTCCTGTTGTATGCCTCCAAGAATACGAAGTGTAGTACAAATCGTGGAATATAAAAGTACTATACACAAGTACTCACGTTCAATGTAATATATAGTGCTGACAGAGTTAAATTGTAGGCGCAATGCGTTTTAATGTGGAATAGTGGAATGCACTAAAGGCGCCAGTGCATCTCGGCGCCAATTTTGCATGGATGCATCGTTTTATAATATATGCAATATTATCTATCCGGTTTGTTTTGTTGCGTATTTTAGACCTATACGGCACGGTTAATTTAGATACCCGGTCGGTGCGCCCCGTACCCCACTTCCTGATGTCACAAGAGCGCGTTACGTGATTGGTGAACTAACTATACAAACCGTAAAAATTTGAAGTAAAACATTTTGTTTCTTAATAATATAATTTGTATTAAAATACATATTAATATTTTAGGAATGACATCACAAGAGCAATTACTTGTCATTTCATGGTGGGAGAAATACGACACCGACCGGTATCAGTAAATAACCCGTGCCAATACATAAAATATATTATGATATATATTATTTATCGCTTGTCTTCAACAAATTCTTTCACTCTTTAATATATGTCATTATTTGTTTTATAAGTTGATTTATTGTACACAAATTAGGTACTGAAATTCAAATTTTGATAAATCTGTTCCTATTTTAAAAGCTATTTTGCAAATACATATGGAAGGTTAAATATAAAACTGTAACGGATTCTGACATTTACATCAATTCTGATTTTTGCAATTTAAGAAAGAAATGCAAGAAAGCCAATTACTTTGTTACAAAATATTTCCATCATTATAAATTATTACCAGCTAATGTAAAATTCTTTATGGAAATATAAGTATGTAGTACCTACTTATTAAAATATTTTAAATTATAAAATGATGTAATTTTAATGGCATATATGTACACATACATATATGTCATTGTAGCTATTCAGTGTGTATAAAGCTCTATTAATTTCACAATTATTAAAATAATTATGTACTTAGTTTAATTCACTTTCAAACGTTTAAGATATAAGCTTCTTGGCAGAAGCTCGAGAATTTGGCGAAATCCTGAAGAGGTCGCGTGAGCTTTCAGGATTCGCATGAGTTGATGTTGCGACAATTCCATCAATTAATTAAATATGTTAAAATTCTGCATTATTATACAGTTTTAATGAATGTAATTATAAATTTTATATGCAAAACAACAATAATTTATTTAATTTTGTAAAGGAACTTAAAAAATCATTAACGGTGTTTTTTATGCACTAATATTTAACACCATTATTAATACGTACATATTTAATTATAATATACAGCTTTCAAATGAAAGAATATTGTAATTTGTATGTATTTTACGTTTTTAAAACAAACATAAAAAATCCATTTTTTCTGCATTTCAAACATCGTAAATATGGTTTTCCTTTTTTGCTACTAACCTTGGAATATCGGGAACTCAATTGTAAATATCTATTACTCTCTAATGACAAAGAAAAGCCCTTAAAAATAGTATAGTTTATAGTTTACAAATTTTGTTAGTCTCGTTTATAAGGTTTTGGGGAAAAGTCAGATGGTGCTTTAACGATGTTTAAAAGTGTAGTTTTAGACATTTTGTTTTAGTTTAGTTGACTAAAAAACTACAGACCAACAAAACATTGGTGAGTTATTACGAAATTTTTCAAAATTTATAATTACCAATCATTCAAAGTATTTAACTACCAAGAGACCAAGACACTTTATTACATACAATTTTTAATGATGGTATATATTTTGATGATCGTAAATTTTTCAAAATTGTACATGTTCGTTAACAAATTATTATTTATGCTTTTTATTTCCAATATTGTGGGTGTAGTTAGTAAAACTTCTTTTATTCTCTTGAAAGGTAGTAAATATTTATGGGCAGTAATTTGAAAGATTGTTCTTACTATAACAATTGATGAGGCTATTATAAATTCTACAAGATTAGATTACCCCTTAAGTCTACTCGTCTTACTTTTATGGTGTGGAGTTATAGGATAGGTTGAATTAAACAAAAAAAAACACAATTAAACCGTTTAGAAAATGTATAATACTAAAACTAGTTATTTTTTTCCTTTCCTTACTGTGCATGTTAACCTAATTTCAATGAGGATGATGCTCTCATTTTACATGGGCTTAATATGGGATTATATTACCATAATATACATACTTTCATTTAAAGTTTCTCATAAAAATTTATAAAAAGAACTTAAAGAAAATACTGAAATATATTTGTGAATTTATTATTTTATTTTATTTTTTTCAATTTATAAAAGTATATATATCGGCACGATATCTACGTCAAATGTAAAATGAATTGCTTATATTTGAATAGTTAATTACTCAATTAACATTTTGCCAGTTTTCTGATTTACATGTACAGAATAAATTGCTGGATGAGTTATAAATGCGATTCAAGAAATTAACATCGCCGAATGTGTTCCCATTTATTTAACATTAAATCAGATACATACATATACATATAGATATATATTTTTAAAAAAAGTTTATAGTATTATCATTATATGTTGCATGTACGATTTATTATTTTGGTCCAGAAAAAGTATTAAATAAAAAATGAAAAATTGTTATATTTCGACATATTACATTATTTTTTTGTGCAACAATAAATAACGATTATTGAAATAACTGTTTATTGGTGGAAGTATTTTTGCTTTACTTGTTTTCGTTTTACCATTTCATGCAAGATGGAATAAAGGTATATACGTACATATATGTATGTTTTAAGATAAAAGAATGATAATGCACCATACTGGTGCAGCTGCACCATTGCGATCATAATAATTGTGAAAATGTTGTTCTTCTTTTTTCTTATTTGTAATATTCACTTTTCTCCGCGTAATCTTAATTTATAGATTTTGAGCATTATATGGTTTTAAAGAACTTTCCAAAATGGATTTATGGGTGATTTTGGTCAATAAGTTTTCTTTATAAAAATAACAAAGCATTAGAGTGCGTGTAAATTATTGAAGAGATTTTTATGCCTTTATAAACCAATAATTATATGTACCTATGTGTACTTGGAATTTATATATACAAATGTATATGAAGTTGTGCTTTTAAAATTTAAATTGAAAATTGCAAACAGTGTGTCGTCTTCTTACAAGACTGGTTAAGAAATGTTTCTTGTGTCTTGATAAAAACGCACATGATGTCTACATATCAGAAGAAGCTAGTTGAAATGTATTTTTTTTATTAAATTAATGCTCTCTTCTCACCACCTTTACAAAATTTATTCCATGAATTTTTATAAATTGTCATGAGCTTTTTCACTCTAGCAAGTTTCTTGAATATTGAATATATTGAATCAATTATTTCGGTGTTAATTTTGAAGAATTGAATTTCTGCATATTGAAATTTGTCTTTATACATAAAATGTTTTCTAAAGCCAAAAAAATTATTGGCGCCAATGCAAATTGGACTTCTTAAAACTGACTGTGTGGTCTATAATAATCACTTCAGAAAATCGCTTTAGAGTCACTTACGTTTTTTTTCAAAAAGTTCAACAATCAACTTAACAATTATCGTAATTTCTATATATCAATAGTGAGTTCTTTTCGCTCAAAGTGAAATGAAACAAAAACTTTCTTTATAAGACTAGTTTTCCCAATAAACATTAAATGTCTAATAAAAGTAATTCACATGTTCGTACAAAATACATAATATAGATATATTGTGCAAATAATTGTAATAATTATACTTAGATTTCAAACAACTATATATAATTATGTAAATATTAAACATATCGCCCTACAGCTGACGACTTAGTGCTATTATGCTATTAAATTTCTTGTTGAATTTAATTATTACAATATATATAGTGTGATTTGTGGTGGTGGTTGAACACAATTTTACAATTTTTCTTAACACCTTTATAATACACACTTCAAGTATATCTCTCTAATAAATGCTAATTGATTTAAAGCCGGTTTGGTTTTATGGAAAACGATTGTCTTGTAATAACAAATTAGAAACGTAATCCTTCCAGACATTTAAACATTTCTAATTGGATGGTGTCAATAAACGCACCCTGTTTCTACAAGGATATTTCACGAAACAAAAATGTAAAATCGATTTACAGTTTAATTGATAATTATAGAAAATAAGATAAATTCGTATTTTTTTTTCTACCACGCGTTTATGAAAATGATCGATCAAGTCAAATGAGGAAGATGATTATGTGTGAAGGGAAAAATGTTTATTTCCCGGTTCTTGAAACAAGTTTTGGTTGAATATTGATGATGGCATGCGGTGGCGGCAATAATCCTTAAAGTTGTTGGATTTCGTGGTTGTCTTGTCGCACTTTGTACCAATTGACGTTTGACAAATGATTAAAAATAAAATCTATACGCTATCTAAATCTTGTAAGGAAGTGAGTAAGGCATTATGGAACAACTAAGGTGAGATTCCCTAACAACAACAACAACACCAGATTGTAGATGAAGTTGTTGAGGGCATATACGACGAATATTTCTTTTTTTACGTAGGTGTTGCAAGTTTCACATAGAGAAACTGCGGTAGTTGCGAGTGAAAATAACAATAGACAACTAACTATCGTCACAAACCAACAACACCACTTGAGGCACATCTGATTTTAAACTTTAATAAATATAATTATGGCACAACAAAATAATATAGTGTAACGATCTCAATGTTTAAATGTGTTTGTGTGCACTCTCATAGTTTTATTGGTGGTGTTCTTCTTGGTGTTCACTTTTCTTTACACCGGAACGTTAAAAATCGAAATGTATGCTGAAAAATCTAATATAGTAATTGATATACGTACCACTATATAGTAGTGTGTCTGTATGGAAATTGCCTTTAAACAATTATCTTTTCCACAGAAATATTATAATTGTATGCAATACATATAATAATATGTAGTATACTTTTTTTTGTCTTATTTTATTCGAAACAATACCGTTTGCCTAGTTTTCTAACTTTTTAAACTCTCTCTTCTTCGCTTCGATGCAAATTTCATGCCATGTTTTTTAGATCCAGTTCAGAAATCCGGATCCCTTCAAATTGACCTCTCTTATTAGACCTTAAGATTTATATACGCATTAATTAATTCAATTTCCCAAAATGAGGGTCTTCCTTTAATTAAAGATTTCATTCACAATTACAAGTATTGTTGTTGATTGCTATCTGTGGTATTATGGAAGTAATATACGTAATGTTTATGCATTGAACATCCTGTCGTGGTAAGGTGCATATCCCTGTTTGATTCGCATTGTAAATTATACAGAATTAAGTTAATTTAAAAAGCGGCAGATAGTCACTACTCAGCATGTATTCTGATTGTATATAAAATTGTACATCTATAAGAATAATAAAGTTGAAATTGGTAATGAAAAGGGTTGTATAATGGAGTGGAGATCAGGTTAATATGGACACCTTTGACCTTTTTCATGTAAATTGTTTGAATGTGTGTGTGTGTGTACTGATTAAATTGCGGAAAGCTTTAAGACACGTCCAAAGAGAGGCAATCATTTGCTGATGTTGTTGTATACTTGAACGATTTGTCTATGTAGAAGCGAACCTTTTACATAATTAACGTTCATATTCTATTCTTATTTTCTTCTTGTAGCTAGATACAGAGTTTGAAATGAATTGGTATTTTCATTAAGAAAATTAACAAATTAATGAGCGTTATTTGTCTTGTAATGTGATGGAAAATATAATTTTATTAACTGTTTCCTGCAATAAAATTTATTAATGCAATAATATTTTACAAGGGAATTAATTCTAAAAAATGTTTCCCCTTATATCCAAATACATTATTAAATATTATAATACTTCTGTGTTACTTAATTGTGAAATGTATTGCATTTTAATGGTTAATGTGCACATTTATTACGTGACTTTTAGTGCAACCCTTCAACTTTCTTGACTTTGCCACCCATTGAGATGCTATAAAGAGTGGAAATCTCTTCCATCAACTAGCTCATATATAACACAGTCATAGTTGTATAGATATTAAAGGAAGATTGGTGTTCTCTGAAACTCATTTCAATAAACCTCCCCATGAAATGGAAATTTATTTTTCAAATAAGCAAATTCACCTGATAAAAATCAATTTATTATCGCGTTTTCTATCTACACTACGAAGTATGTTTTTTTTCGCTGTAAAATGTTCTACTATGAAAATCAAGTATCGGATTACAAAATTTCACGTCTGATTCCGTTATGCTCTAGTATGTGTGCAATATACATACATATTACATATATATACCAAATGTTCTTTTTAACGATTGGATTGTAATGTATTATAAGATTTAGCATGGAAAGAAAACGAGTTTAAACATAATTCTTCGTTTATCGTCCATATAATCAGTGTGGATCGGCAAAAAATTGCAAGAAAAGAATAACTTTCAGCTATTTTATTGCTTAAAATTTGGCTAATTTCAGGTATCGTGATATTGTTTAATGTCTTTTCTGATTATTGTTATGATTGAAGTATAATTAAATGCTTTGTTTAAGAAAAAAATTGTGGGAAACACATAATGAATTGTACTGTATATGTTAACGATTAGTGAACGTGATGACTTTTCATAACTAGACAGTACTTTCGATTAAAATCTTATAAATAATAAGCTATAGTCATGTATATAATCTATCACATTTATTTAGAAAAAAATTGTTAACAATAGAATTACTTAAATAAATAAAAACATTATTTAATATAAAAGACGTTCAGCGTGTAAAATAATTAATAAGTATAATAGTTGAGTTGAATCATTATGCATATGCATATATAAATAAATTAAATTATAATAAAAAATGATACTACAAAATAAACTCCCTTAATTGGCCCCAAGAATATCCTGATTTAATTTTTACTGGTAATGGTATGGAAAGATTCACAGCGTTCTCCATGCATTCCTTAATAATCATCGCAGATTTTTTCAAATATCTTTCTGGCACCTCATACATTAACTCATCATGTAAGTGTAATATTAATGTTGGCCGTTGTTGACTGTTTTCAAATTTACACTTGAATTGTTCATCAATATTCACCATGGCCTTTTTTGCAATGTCCGCTGCTGATCCTTGAACTGTTGTATTAACTGCCTGTCGTTCAGCTTGCCCTTAAAAATCGATCAGTTTTTTTTTTGTTTTATTACTCTTTTATACTCTCCGTTGTTGTTCTTCTTCACATTATTTTTGTTTTTTTATTATATGTTTTGTTACCTTTTAAACTAGTGTTGGATTCTTGAATATGCGGCAAATATCGTCTACGACCCATCAATGTTTCCACATAACCATTTCGATGGCACGCCTGTATACAGTCTGCAATGAATTTTTTAATTCCTGGATAAGTATTTTTAAATGAGTCCATGAAATTCACAGCATCATTTTCATCTATGGACAATTGATCAGCTAATGTTTTACTGCCCATACCATAAATAATACCATAGCAAAGATGTTTAGCGTTCTGTCTTAAATTATCATCAACCTTTTACAACAAGCAAAGAATAAAAATTAAATGAATAAAAAAAACATACACATATGAATTACATCCATAAAGTCCAATGGGTTGTAAAATATTTTACTATTTTATACTTAAATGTGCACCTTATACGGGAATTTTATTAAATGTAGTGCACTGGGACATTTATTGTTATGAATGATTTATTTAATTTAGTCTTTAAAACATCGTATAACATGCAGGTAATTTATTTTATTTGGAAAAAAGGCTTTTTGTTTTAAATGCCCTGTTAATTATTTTTTATACCTTGTTCTCGTCAACATTGTTCCATTTCGATGCAATATACTTGAAAACATCTCCAGGCGTACGCATTATTTTGCATAATACTTTGTCTTTAGAGAAATGTGCTAGTAGTCTCAATTCTAGTTGACAGTAATCGGCTGATATTAATATATGATCCGTTTTTGCTACAAAGGCACTTCGGCAACTAATTGTTGTTTTTTCGTTCGTTAGTGGGTTTATTATGTCGAAATCTTTTGCTAAAGTCTGTATATTTGGTTCGTGCATTGTTATTCGGCCAGTTGAAGTGTGTGTTATGTGACTACCACAAATGCGACTGATTTTTATTTGACGTAATAATGGTACAAGCATTTTCGATATTGTTCCGCTCAATTTACGCCATTGCAGAATTAAATCAGATATTGGATGTTCGCTTTTTTCTAAAACTTTTTTTCGAGTGCTCACTTTACGACCTTTATACAGTCCTGTAAAAATTACATACAAATTTCGTTTTTTTATTTATATTAAATAATTTATGTACCTAGAACTTTGGCAATTTCTGTTGATGATGTAAAAGAAAATTTTCTACCGGCTAGTGTAAATGCTTTTTTTTCTATTGCTTTTATTTGATTCGTAATTAATGTAACGAGAGATTGCAATTTATTTTTATCAACACCCATTCCATGGATTTCAGTTTCAATTAAGCATACAACAGTTTTCATTTCAATGTCTAGAATTTATTAATGGCTTTCAATATTTATTTAAAAAACTATTTACGAATTCTACGTATATACCGTAAATTTCGTCGCAAATGTCAGTTTTAATCGATTTTTCATTTAATTTAACTTTTAATCCATTTAAAATATGCCAAATAACAATTGCTTCAACTGATGAACGAATTTTTGAATTGCCCGAAAGCTGTGTTAATGTTGCAATTTGTGGACAATGTGCATTAGCCTATAATTTTCAGGCATTATTTGATTATTTTTAGTTTTTCAAGCATAGTTATACTTACCAATTCTTCTAAACTTTTTTTGCGTTCTTCAGGTTCCAATAACCATTCAGCAACACATACGTCTTCAAATTTTGCATGTAAATTAACATTTTCACAACACTCTTTCAACACTTTCAATTGTTCTTTGCAATTAAACATTTTAATATATAAATTTTTATTATTTAATAGAGAATTTATTGCTTCAATAACTTTTGTATGGTAAATTTCGTAATCTAAGGACAAATAATAAACTTTGTCACCATCTGCACTAATACTAAAACCCACAATTTTATAATTCATGTTAGAATATTTGCTTTTAGGTGGTGGTGTTGTTTTCAAAATATTTTCTCCAATAGTTGTTTGTTTTTCAGGTTTTTCACAAGCAATTGCCATCGAAATTTCTTTCATATTTTTAAATTCGTTTGAGAACTTTTCAAACAATTCTGAATTTAAACAAACATCTATAATATCAAGTTCATTATGATCTTTACTTAAATTATTTTTTAATTTATTGCTGATCTCTTCGTATGAATCACTCATGTTCAATTTTTGCGGAATAATTTTCTGTTTCTTTAATGGTGTTGTAATAACTTTTGAACGTTCATCGGTACTTGTTCGAATACGTTTACGATTTTGCGATTTAAAATCATCTTCATTAAATGATGACATTATATCAGAACTGCTGGAACAAATATCTTGAGATATATTAAATGACGAACAAAATGCTTTTTCAAGAAATGATTCACTGTCTATTATAAGAGGCGAATGGATGTTTATTTTCGGGAAATTTTCTTTAGCCACTCCACTATCATTCGAAGTATTATTGCTGTTGTTAATTTTTAAAGAAAAACTATCACTAAATATACTATTATCCGAAATATTTGAGTTGATTATTGAGGAATCATTGATAGCTGATTCGTTCTTTAAGGAATTATTAACTTTTGGTGTCAAAGGTGATTTTATTTTACGAATGTCTTCTGAAAGTTTCTCATTTTGCTGAGTTATTTCTGAAATTTTCGCAGTTTGATCATCATTTGCTGTTTCTTGCTCCCATTTTGCCTCAGTTAAACCCATTTCAGTTTTCAAGTATTCTCTTGCTTCTTTAACAATTATTTCAGCTGCCTCCCTTTCAGTCATTCCTTCTTTTCCAGTTATCCATAAGTTTCTGACTTTAGTCCTCTGTTTCATGTCATAATCAGTTTCGCCATCACGATTTTTTTCACTTTCAAATGGCAATACCTTGTATAAAATATTTTCGATAGCATCAACAGTTGAATTTGCTAAATGCACCAAAGTCTCCACACCCATATTGTACAATGTACGTGCCATTTTACCATTCAATAATGGCAATTTCATTAAATCTAATAAATCGCGACTAACACCAAACTGTAAGCGATCTTGAAATTGCGTTACAAGTATTTCAATACTGCCCCAACCTAATTGGCGGCTGAACGAAGTCACCATGCCGGCAAATGAAGAAGCAGATTGTTGTAAAGATTGCAGCATACCGCGATTACAATTAAATTTCACACAAACTTCAGTTAATGGTTTCTCGTTAACTAAATCTTGTAAGGCTAAAGCGATAAAGAATCTTTTATGCACTAGTAATTTATGATACGATTTCGATGTGTCACTTTGTATTTTCCCTCTTGTCGCGTTCACAATATAATATTCACTAATACCAACTAATTCACCTACATGTTTCATATTGGACGGTAACTTTTCCCACATATCCAGGTACATCATCCAGTCTAAATTTGTCCATTGATGACAAGCACTATACGGCGTTACGAGATATATTAAATGCAAATCGGTATCTAGGACAAGACAACGACGAGCTTTTTCTAGTTCTGTAAATAACGCCAAACCCTCGTCGGGGGCCATTGATGACGAAAGACAGGCTTTCCCTAAAGACGTGGCAATGTATTTTAATGTTTCGTCGTTTTTTTGCAATCGAATAAATTCGCAGTTTAGTAAAAAATCAACAGCTTCTTCTATAGGATTTGATAAATTTCCATCAGTTTCTCGTTCAACTGCCAATAAAGTACATTTTGCGAATAGACTAACATCGTCTGGTGTTGAAGCCACTCCACTTGCAATCACTTCCAAAATAGCTCTTTTCAATTTTCCAGCCCCTTCTAAACAACTCTCTACAGGTTTCAATTCAGCCGACATCAGTTCTTTAGCGATCTTATAATCATTTTTCTGACATATTAAAATACTCTCACCGGCAACATCTTTTCCCATTCTTCCAGCACGACCAATCATTTGGCGGTATGTTAATGTATCGATAGGTTTTCCATGAAAATTCGGCGTTCGAATTATAACACGCCTTGCCGGTAGATTAACCCCAGACGATAATGTTGATGTAGCGATTAATACACGAATTGTACCGTTTCTGAAGCCAGCTTCAATTATATCGCGTTCATCCATTGTTAAACCAGCATGATGAAAAGCGACACCAAATGATATGGTTTTTCGTAAAATATTATCTAAACCAACAGGACAGTACTTTAATTGTTCCAATAGTTCAACAATTTGATTTGTCTTCAATTGATTACGTAAACATGCACCCCACTGTGACTGAGTATTGCCTAATTTGAAAAAAGCTGAAGCTATTTGTTGCGCTAAACTTTCACACCATTGTTTTGTCGGGCAAAATATTAAAACAGAACATGATTCTTGTATTGTTTCCAAACATAAATGAAGAATATTATCTGAATCAGTGTCGATATCGGGCGATGGTGAAATTTTACGTAATAATTGTAAATTTGTGTCGTAAATTTCGCCGTTAACGTGTGCTTGTTCACATAGCGGAATTGGTCGAAAATCGGTTGTATATAATTCGGCATTTAACCATTCAGCTAATTCTTGTAAATTTGGTAACGTTGCTGACATGCCTATGATCTGAATATTGATATCTTCAGCTTTCAGTGTAATGTAACGCAATTTAGTTAATAGTAATTCTAAAAGATATCCTCTGCTAGGATCGCCCAGTAAATGTAATTCATCGACAAGTATTGCGCCTATGTCTGACAGTTTTCCTTCTTCTAAAAGACGATTTATTAAACTATTTGCTTTTTCCATTGTGCACACAGCTAGTTGGATGGATTGAAAACCGCCTGGTGGATTATAAGAACCCATGAAACCTTCTACACGAATTCCAGCTGGTCCTAAAATTTCTTGAAAGTAATACATTTTTTCTCGTACAATTGAAACAAACGGTAAAATGAATATTACTTTCTTATTACGATCGAATATGGTTTTAATTGCTAACATTTCGGCTACTAACGTTTTACCGGCAGATGTAGGAGCTGAATATACTAAATTTGCCCCTTTTAAGACATTTTTGTTGCTTAAACACTCTACTTGCCAGGGGAACATTTTTATTACATTTTTTGAAGCGTATTTTTCTAAAACACTTGCTGGAAGACCCCATGCTTCTAAGCTTAAATCAATCGAGTTTATTGAGTTGTTTTGAGTATTTTTTATTCCAGTTTGACTATTTATATTATTTTCTTTGTTACTTTCCGTAAAAGGTATCTGTTTTGTTAATGATGTTTCTTTTTCCTCTTCTATTGGCGTTGACTCATTTAAAAATATCGAATCATTTAAACTAATTTCTTCATTGGTTGTTTCATTTTTTGGCACTGTTTTTGAATTAAAATCGAAAAAGTTTTCGGAAAATGTTATATTATCGAATGTATCATTCATTAATAAATCATTATTCATCTCATATGTTATAAATAATTTAAAAAATAATATAATTAAATGAGTTTTAAGGTTATTTTGACGGTTTATTTACTATTTTCAATCTGTATTAGCATGCTTGTTGAATTATCTACTTAAATGTTATCATAAATCTGTTTCCATCTTGTGATTGTTGAACGGATCAGGGTAATGCGGTTTAAATTCCTGCCCTTCAAGAATCGTTGATTTTAGTATATGAAGGAAGATGGTGTGAATGTAAAGTTTACAGTAAAGTCCCTAGATATATAAAGTACCGCAAGGTCCGCCATTTTCGGCCCCCGCGAAATTTAAAAACTGCTGTTTTAAACGGCGATTTTGTAAAATATCGTATTTATGTCCAAATTAATCATAAATTTGATTGTGTTTGAAATATGAATATCAGCTCTAATACAAATAAGTTAAAAATCATACAAAATAAATTTTTCATAATAATATTT